>DWLI01000628.1:0-19776 GCA_018249915.1 Cecropterus dorantes dorantes | reverse complement strand
TTTAGAGGGTAAGCAATGTGTATGTCGTGCCCACCTGTAATAGCGGGTACACGACAGATAGCCAAAATATATGTTTATTGTGTATAACAAGTGTACCAAGCGTTGGTGAGCCTTAAAAATAAATAAATAATATCTACTTTATGTGGAGTTGAAATACCTGTAGTATTTATCTGTAACCAACTCTACGTAGAGTAGAAATTGCTTGCCACCTGAGTCTACTTCATATGTAAGCCATGACACGCATGGACTGCGTCACGCTAGAAACAAGCGTGCCGGTGGCACCAAGCCGTTTGAACGTTATTGGTGCTATAACCTTTCACCTTTTGTATCTACATCGCCTTATCACACATACAACAATCACACAACAATTCCATTACTACGTAAAAAATAATAACATATTCTTTAAAAAACATACTTTGTAATAGTATCTTTGCGATCTCACATTGATTTCCTCGTGAAATTAATTTATATTGCAATCTGCTCCAAAAATGTAGCCCCTTAATTGCTACTGTAAAATGGCTGAGTTAGTCACTTAGGAAAGTACATTATTTAGTATAATTATAAAGTAGATTATTTTCAGCTAACTTCGTTTGAATATTCTGAATATTCATCAAAATCATTTACTTCGTAAAGCAATACCACCAGGCTTGTTTCTTTAAAAATTATACAAATACTATTTCTTATTATTTTTTTGTATATCATTACCTTATTAATAATTTATATAATAAGTGATTAGCTTTGAAAATTATTATCATTTTTTTATTTAATCATCAAAATATATTTCTATTGTACAAAAGCAGGCATTTCTTCGTTTATTCGTATTACGAATGTAAATTACAAGGTCAAAATATTCTTATGCTTTTTTTTCTTCAGACTAGTAAGTCATCAGTGATTCCCTGGTATCAGGTGTCCGAACATAAAAATATAGGTATCGCTATTGATAATTCGATGAAAAAATATACGTTTCAATAAATGTTTACCCCGACTGATTTAACCTGATTTAGATGTATAAATAAGGGTATGGCCTGAAGCAATCGGCGTGGATCTATCGCGGCTCGCGGCTCGTGAACAAAGGCTTGTTTGATGTCGGTTGTTATCGGGCGCCCGCGGCGGCGGCCCGATAAGCCGCGGAGGAAACGAGTGGGCCGCAGATCGACGCCGCGATAACGCAGCTCCTACGCAACGCGCATAAGAACGACTTTCTTAGGTATCTCGTGATGGATTGTGGGAAATACGCATACGTTTTAATGCCGTTACACGCTCTGACCAGATCTTGTTGGAACTAACTTGGTCGATTTTTATTTTAAGTTTTAAATAAATCTGTACGCGTAAAAATCTCACCTTCTATCCAAATAAGGCGTGTAATTTATAATGTAAGTATGTTTATATTAAATAATATATATGATAATGCTTATATTAAATTAAAGTATGGTGTTACAATATTCGATAATATTTTTACTAGTTTTAGTTGAGTTTGTTGAATAAAATAATGTAACTAGAACATTTTATAAAAAAAAGTTTTAAGTGATGCTGCAAAGAACACATTAAAATAATAAATTAAGATGCAAACGTATCCACAGAGCGATGCGCCCTCTGTTTGCTCGGGACGCTGAGTGATAACGAGTATAATGAATATAACGAATATTATCATAACATGTATTAGCTCAAACGCAATTAGCGTGAGTGTGATGTGTTTAAAACAACGGGGTCCGTAATTAGGGAGTTCAAACGAGGGGAACGTTATGGGTCCCGCGCAGGGCCCGTGGAGCGCCCTCATCTCCGCTGTAGTTATACGATTGTGTTCTACATATAAAACCCTCTTCCAGTTGTCTATTGTATGGTTAAAAAATCCCTACCACATATTAAAATTAAATACAAAATACAACGTGTATGTACATAATTTTGATCATGGAAGTTAAAACAGACGCTCATATAATATGAATTGAATGAATTGAATGACTGAATAGTTTATGATCATATTTAAATTTTATACGTTGCCAATGATGACTGTGATTATGTAATATAATACATTAAAAGTGCCGATATTTCAGCAATGTGGTTTGATATTTACGGCAGCGTTATCCAGAAAAGCGTAGTAATCAGAGCGATTTCATAGGTTTAATAACAGGGTAATATTTCGTCTCGCTATAAAAACATTTATTATTACCATTAAAAAATGCAGCGTCATATTGATTTATTCCTTATTTCGCATGCGACTGCTTCCGTCGAAATCACGGCGCGTCGTAAAAAACGTAATAAAAACACTCGTATTTCACAAAATAAAATCATAATTCGAATTGCGAACGGGAGAGGCTACGCTGTAGAGCGCTACGGCGTAGAGCGCTACGCCGCGGCAGCGTAGCGCGTGGCGGCCGGAAGCGGAAACCGTTAGCCGGCGGCCGCGGCGCGCAGCCTCCAGAACCATTCACATACGCTGAATACGTCTGTGTAAATAGCTTCATACCCATTATGCTCTATATAACTAAAGTAACTGCACATGCGATGTGCATGACAAAAGTATTTTAACAATAGCGTTGTTTGAATGAAAATATACGGATGAAGGAAAATATATTTATTTTTTATTGAAACCAAAAGGTTAAAGTTGTCTAAATTTGTAGGTAGTATATTTATTTATGGTTACGTTTATAATTCGTGTATCGTCAAACCCTGCATTTGATTGTGTATAATGTAGATGTAAAATACCCATGTAACACACACACGCGTATCAAAGAACAGTCGTAACCGAAAGGCTTTATGGGTGTCATAAATAAAAACATCATCACGACGTTTTTATTACACCGAAATAAATCTCTCGGGACACAATACAAAGGTTTAAAAGCATCAACACAGCTAGTATAGCATAGGCATAATTATATTACGCTTATCCTGATCTACATGTATTATGATTATTATTTATCGAACGCAGACTAATATGGAATTTGTTTTTATATACTTACAAAAAATAAAATTCAATTTCTATAAAATAACAGAAATATTTTCCGGTATATTGAAGTCGTCTTAAATAAATATTAGTATACATAATTATATACTACTGGCCTAAGAAGTATAATATAAAAAGTTAGTATAAATAATTGAAAATGTTGAAGACATAATTGAGTAAATGTGCTAGTAGTACCTACTTCTAACGCTTAAACACTATACATTTAAAAAAATGAAATTTAATGTTTCATTAGAACTGTATCTATATTTGGACTTTTAATACAAATTAACTAAACTGACAGTTCCAGTGTTGTAAGTTAATGTCAACAAAAATAGTGATGCGTCATTGATATTAATTAATTGGCCAATATTTTATTTTTATTTGTACATGTATTTTTATTATTATTTGTATATTTATTTAAATGAATCGTTTAGTGAATTTATTAGTGAAGTTATTTATGAAACCTTTAAATACATGCTTATAGATCATTAGGATATATCCACAATATACATATCCATTGATCACAAAATAATATAACTGGAACTTTTCAAAAACCTGTGATTAATTTTTCCAGATAAAATTTAAGCTTTACCATTATACATTAAATAGTGAAACCAAAGCGTTAATCATAACAAGCATTACTCTTAACGTCTGTAACTTTTTTGGAGAACAGGATAGCTACGTTAATTTTCTTAATTATCTCTTTGTATACAACATCCATTCATGCAAGGAGGCGTACAAATAGAACATATTCTCGTGATTAATTAGCAAATCCTTTTACCATATTACCAAGCTTCTCCAAGGGTCTCAATATTGTTATTGAGACATTCAAACGCAAGGGTATCTCTGAATGGTACTCTTAGAGTATACATTTATGTTGATATAATGTGAGTTGAACAGGTAAAGCGATTTGGGCGATGGCCGATAAGGAGGGGCAAGCGTCGCCACCGCCACCGTACCGAGACGGTCTCCGTGACGAAACTAGTGATGCGAAATATGATTAACTGTAATATTAAACTTAATACAGTATCGATGCTATCATTTAGTTAATAACACAATTTTATTCTAACTATACTTTCACTAAAACCTACTTTCCTTGTTACCTTTACTTAACTTTACACATATTTTTTAAACTTTACAACTTAATTTATGTATTTTATATTAAGAAACTGACTTCGTTAGATCAAAAATAATAATTTTGTGGTTGTGGTGTCGAAGTCTTTTGATTTGACTTGAAACTGATATTGCTTGACATTATTGATTGAAGAAAAATAAAAAGATGATTATTCTAATAAGCGTGTATTTGAGTTACAATCTATCAACTATAACATAGATAAAAAATCTAAGACCGACTCTGTTTATCAATGGTTTATCTATATTATTATTTAATTAATATATGCACTACTTTATCGACGTATATCAACTCACACAATTACCATCTCTAACCAGCCCTCGAGGATTTCCACGCAAAAGCGGCGGCGGATCAAAGGCTGTAAATGATATTAATTAAACAGGTCCGCTTGCTTAACTCAGCGCGCCGCCGCCTGTACAAGTTAACGCTTTGACTAACACCTGGAATTGTTCCACTCCAACTGACCAGCTCAGTGCCGAATATGTTATATCGCAGATATATATATTAGCTTCGGAAATGGGAAAGGTGTAGCGGCATTATTAATATTACAGATCAAATATAAACAGTTCATTTAGAGATCGCCCTATACGATTCACACTAAAGAGATGTACTTCTGATGAAAGCTTGACTTCTTAAAATTAAGAACGTTACAACGTTACAACTATTAACTTAAGAACAATAGGTACCTATAATCAATGGAGGCATTTAAACATTATTCTGTTTCTGATTGCACATGGGGATGATAATCTTTTCCAAATCAAGAACACCAGAACTTCTGTTAAATATCATGTAACATATGCACAACATACATTTTATTTTTTTAAATGAAAGTGCCGCACTTGCCTGGACTGTAGGTCAGTGAGCTTCACTTTATGAAATCTGGTTAATCTCATGGAATGTATCTTTAAATCTCTTATGACACCTTCAAATCAAAATAGAGTAACACTTCACATTGTTATTATTAAGCAGAAATTTATATCTATACTCTATACTAATAATATCAAGTAGTAGTTTGTTTTCTTGAACGGGCTAATCTCAGAAACTACTGATTCGAATTGAACAATTCTTTTTGTGTTGAATAGTAAATTTATTGAAGAAGGCTTTAGGCAATATAACATCACGCCATATTTGTTTTTTGTCTTATGTGATAGCGAGTGAAACCGTGGAACACAGCTACTATAAAATATAACTATTATACTTAAGAGCAAAATAATGATATAATGATTATTTGCATGTATGCATGTTTGTATAATCACCATAATTCGTTAATTAAACTTCAACCTACAGTTACTGTAATTGTGCAAGCACCGTACACCAATGTATAATATTAAATGGGACTAAAACCGGTCCAACGCTATCGTAAGTAACTCCAATATCGGTTGTAAATTCCCGGCCGCAGCGATGGAGCCGCCAATTTACCGCAACTTGCGATTTGTGCACGTGCGCATTGCTCGCGTCGGACACCGTCTCGCTCTGTGGGTAGACGATGGTCAAATTAAATTTAAATATATTAACTTATTAAATTTAAATACTTTGTAATATTTCACAAATAAAGTGGGTTTATAAGGTCCAATTTTCCGCTCGACACGACTTGTATTTTTTTTTAATTTCCGATTATTATTAAATGCTCATGTACTCAACGATGTGCATTTTGTTCATAATTAATTAAAGCCATAAATAATAGACTAGATACAGAAATTGTTGCCTGGAAGTAGAAGTGGTTTTTGTATGTGTAAATTTCGTATATATATATATATCTTTGAATGATATTTTTTTTGTAACAAAGCGTTCCATGAACCATCTTACTTTAACTCTCAGTGACTGTACCCGTTGTAAGCTTGTATATGAATATTTGTTTATTTTTATTGAAACGTTTTCTAAAATAATTATCTTTCCAACTTTTATAAAATTATCTGATTCCTATCTATATAAAGATTCAAAATGTTTCCATTTTACAACTTTAAAGGAATACCTTGATGCAAGCGAGTATAAAAAAATACTATAAAAATTTTACTCGCAAGTAAGGTTTCGTTTTTATTATTATTGTACCCTCATACCAAATATTGTAATACAGTACAAAACAACACATCCTAAGGGTTTTACAGCTTCAATTAAACACTGACAAATTCACAACTCCTGAGATAGAGCCGACAATTCACAGCAAGTTGAAATGTGTACCGCCTGTGTACTCGGGTACCGGCCGGCGCGGGTACTATCTGCAAACACTGTGTAATAGATACGATATTGTTCCAAATTGCGGTAATAGATAGAGACCATGCAAATAATTACACGAAGCATTTCAAATGTGTCCTCAGAAAAATTCCATGACCGGCAAGTCTTACTTTCCTAGTTGATATCATTTTTTTTGTATATTTTATGTATCTACATGTAGATAATAAATAAAAATTAATCGTTACATCATTGTTGATTAATATTCTACTGCTGCTGCGGCATGAGTATCCTCTCAAGTTGGAAAGACTTAGGTTATAGTCCACCACGCTGGCCAAGTGCGAATTTGTAGACTTCACACACCATTAAGAATTTTCATTTTTATTTTTTTCTTTCAACACAACTCGCAAGCATATATGTTTTTCATGACATTGTCTCCCTCATTAAATGAAGTCACAAGTAATTTCTAAATGTTCTTCGTTAATCCCACAATTTTAGAACCCTATTTAGAACCCGTTTAGGGTTTTAAATAAAATTATTATCATCGAATAAATCTAATAGGAAATATATGTAATTCATTAGTTTTTAATAGATGTGTACAAAGACTACGAACTACATTTATCCCATGATTATAATTTTAAGAACCGATAGTATAATATTTGTCACTATAATGTGTAACTTAGAAGTAAAAATTGAGAAATTCTACGATTCCAGTAGATAACCTTAACTATCAGAAGCAACGGGAATTTCGAGGTAAATTCAAAACCGCTGTAATAGAGCCGACAATTCACCGCCGGTTGAAATTTGTATACACGAGCGGTGATCGGCTATCACAATATCTGCCAGCTCTATGCCATACAATATTAAAGAATACAATAATAAACTTTTTCACTTTAACTTACAAAAATCCGTAATGTCAAGGAAGGATTTTTTGATCTTAAAATAGCATCAGAACGTTATCGTTTCACTGCCAAATTAAACTTAAAATTTCAGAAAAAATAATTAGGCTACTCGCCTGAGTAACTGTGTAGTGATATTTAGTAGCTTGTGCGCCTATAAATACGCAAACAATTTAGTGTTGACAGGTTTTTCAAATTAAATTAAAAAAAAAATCAAATAATAAATTGAATGCTCGAGCGTCAGAGGCTTCAGCAACTGTTCAATAGTTTTTGTCATTTTAGTCATTAGAACGCTCAATAATATTAGTCAATGAGCGATCAGCCTTAATATAATACAACGAGTATTATATTAGGACTGACCGCTCAGGCAACTACAACGTTTACAAACATTAACCAAATCCAACCAATATACACAGTATCTGTATATAGTATAAAGTGCATAAACCAATGTAATAGAGCCGACAATTCACTGCAAGTCGAAATTTGTGTACACGTGTGTATCGGCCCCGACATTCCCGACACAGCGCCGCTCAAAATTGAGCCGAGACTCAGATCCGCTATAACAGCGCCGGCACAAAGGCTCGGCTGTAATTAATTCCAACTTAGATGTGCCAGATAAAATACGACGCTGAAGATGATATTGCCGAGGTAAAACACGGAGCTGGAGCGTCTTCGCAAACAGTTTATGTAACTAAATTACTACTGTATCTATATACATATAGTAAAATCGGCACGTAAAAGCGGTACGGTTCGGTAAAAATGAGCTGCAATTTTCATGTAATTCACATGAAAATTCTTGATATAAATCAATTGCACAAGTAATACATAAGATTATACATTTTAAAGTTATTTTTCTTATTTATTGATATCATCATATGCTTAGCAATAACCTAAATATGGCGCAGCAAATACTGCAACTCATAAACTGGTATGGTATAACGTGTATAAAATTAAAGAACACGATTCATTTGTTTGTCACGTTGCTTACCTCACTATGAAATCTACACAAATCTTAGTAGAAGCTTTTCAGCTCACTTTCAAACACCAATTAACTGGCAACCTACTTTCATTTCAATCGTACACCTTCAGATTCGACAGGTTTAATTCCGAGCGACCCAGTTCCCACTTCGAACACGTGTTTTAAAACAGCTGGAAATGCGACAGTTGCAGCTGGCAGCTAGATAAACAAAGGTATCTCTCGGAAACTATTGTATTTATCGGAACCTATGTTATTTTGTTAAATAAAACATTTCAAAGAATTTATATCAATAGTTTATTTCAGATGCCCCCAGGTGACAGTGAGTACTCGCCATCAGATATTTGCCACTCGTTTGCTACACTATCGTTGGTCATTATCACCCATTAGTGTCCCATTGCTGAGGGGGCCTCGTATTAGAGAATGTCTTAGTTATATGGATAAATATGGATTGGTAAATTTTACTCGTGCTTGAGATTTATACCCGACTGCGTTTGAAGAGTGGCAGTATCACTGTATATGACATATCATTGGAATCGTTTCAGTTTGCATAGGGATATAGGCTACATAATTTTTACAAATAGCGCCTGTAAACAGTTTTAATATTATATCTATCTTTCCTCGCAACATCTATCGCTGTTAAAGCAACCTATAGATAAAAATTACATATAATAAAAAAAGTATTAGAGAAGTGTACCTAAAATTCAAACCCCCTACGCCTAAGTTGAGGTCAAATTTGAAACCATAAGTTTATCACTGTTTAGCATTTTTATTGCAAAACTTTTATTATTATTTTATAGATAAATGTATACTTTTATTAGTGTAGTAACCCTTCCACGTAATATTTAAAAAAATGTAAGCGATAAATAAAAGCGTACATTTCTTTCGTGAAATAATGTCACAAACATACTAAAAATAACCGTATACAAAAAAAGGAAACTCGCATTACTCCCACAAACCAGCACGAACATTTGAAAAGATTTCATGCAGTAAAATACTACCTTTACAAAATTATGTTCACGTTGTACACAAGCCTAAAAACGATTAAAAGTCGTGTGTGAAATGGTTGCGACTTCGACTATTGAATTGGAATGAATGAGCGCGTAGGAGTGAATAGGCGAGCGGCCGCACATCGCGCCCGCAATCAAACAAATGCAGCGTTGAATAACTGAGCGGACGGGCTCGGGGCACAGCCGGAGACCGAACCGACGATGACGTCTACCATTTCTAAGATTTTAGAAACGAAAGCTTTTTGAGGGGGGAAATTACGTTGGAAACAACATTTACTCCATGTTACTTCCAAAGTAAACTCCAGATGTTATAAACATTGATTTAAAAATATTGATATATAAACAAAAAAAAAATTTAAAAGTATGCAATGACAAATAATGTTTGTATGTATGTATAATAATAATCATATTTAGGTATAAGATTTGTATAAAAGTCTATTTTTTTATTTTAATTTATAACAACAACTATATTTCACAGCCTCATAAAATTAAATAGCAGAATTCCAAACAAATGAAACACGCCAAGCGATTCATAAGAAATTAAATAATTGTTTCATGCTTACAGAGTCTACAGAGACGAATTATAAAATTACAAACCCTTGCCATTTTTTGTCAAAATAAATAAGCATAATTTTAACCAACTCAGAATAAAAATATTTTTGCAAAGATCTTTGTACCTCCGTGATCTTTACAATGTAATTCTGGTATACAGAAGAAGTGACATAACCTATTATTATATATATATGAGTTTATCACAAAGAAATATAATTTGCAAAGTATTTAACGTAATGGAACAAGTGAAGCGAAGGTATTCGGAACCATACGTTATTATATTATTTGTATTCATTTACTTATATAAACATATAAAAATGTTCTGAAGAGCTTCTTGTCCCGGTATGCCACCACCGCGCCGATTTTCATAGACATCCTTTCTTTATATCAATCGGATAGTCTGCAGTCGGCAGTCTGTCGGCTGGTTGTGCGGCCGTCCCCAGCATACTAATGCCGCTCTTATTGAATTCTCGTCATCTCTGCTTGTCACTGTTTCTCTACCTACCGTTTACAGACTGCCATTATGTAAAAAAAAACATCCTCACGACCAACATGAGATGAGGGTTCCACAGCTACGTCATGTATCATAAATTACCTATAAATGTGATTTGTTTTATTTTTTAATAATTTTATGAATATTATTTTGTAACAGTTAACTCGTATATTAATACCTACCTAGGCAAACAATTTTAAGTAACTTACTTCATGCACATTATTAAAGTAAGTTGTAAATAATGAAGTAGATTCTCGATCTAATACCTATCGTTTTAAATATTTGCTTATAAATGTTATCCTTAAATTGCCTTTTTTGTAAATAAAAACTGACACACAAATAATTATTACTACCAGGATAAATTCTGATATTTATAATGATCAACAGTTCGGTATACCCTCTATTAAAATAACAACATTTGCAACAACAGTGTTTTATTGGGAACTTTTTGTATTTTAATTAATAAATTAAAACTAGATATATATTCATGGAAGTTAATAAATACAGCATTTGCATACTCACCAAGACTTGGAATGAAACTAACGGCAGCGGAAACTAGCATTCAGCACTTTGTGTAAACCCACCCACTAAACTTAGTCTCAAAAGACTTCACTCTCTCTTTAAAAGTTAGTTATAGGAAGTTAAAGTTTTTATTCAATTAGACTTCTCCGACTACTTTGTAAAGTCGATCGTAGACGTCGTAAGTAAAGTGTAAGTTGAGTAATAAAATTATTGAAAAAATGTTTTAAATAATATATGTTTGAAAATTTTTGCTATAAAATCTGTTCATAATTACTGATATATCCCAGGTCTATACTTTAATTATTTTTTACTATTTTCTACCATCACAAGGTTTATTGTAATAAAAAGTTTTCAGTGGCTAAACTTCGTAAAAGTAATTATTTCAGTATTAGTAAATTATTAACAACACTATTTGAGTAAACATAAGCTAATTGATACCAGTATGATTTTAAGAAATTTGACTACTCGTTATATTATTGTTATTATTAAATCATACTGAAAGTAACTAACGTTAAAACAGATGCTATCGTGATATTAAGTTAATAACATTGATTTTATATAAACCTTCAATAAAAATCCAACCGAATCCAAAAATAACATTATTTATCAGAATATAGGTACTTCTGGTCACGTACAGTTCACTCGTAAAGTACGTGAACCAAGAAAGTCCTTGCAGCGTTCCAAAAGCGTTAGCATTTCTTTGAACGATTCCGTTAGCAATAAGTTTAGCGCGTCGGTGTCGTCTCCATTCCTTCATTTATGTAATGGCGGGTGTATTGTGGGTAGGCGCGGGACTCGAATACGAATCTGTCTTCAATGGAAATGCGGCCGCAATCAGACTCGGATGAGTTTGCGTTAATGGCGCGGGACACCTCCACACAAAGAGTGATGAAGTAAACAATAATATAAGACGACGCATACGTAATTATTGTTATCTATACTATTAATACTATACAGCAGTAGAGTATGTTTGGTTGAACGGGCTAATCTCAGGAACTACTGATTCGAATTTAAAAATTATTTTTGTATTACATAGTCTATTTATTGAAGGCTATAGGCTATATAGCTTCACGCTATGTTTGTTTGTTTGTTTTTTTTTCTTATTCAGTAGCGGGTGAACCCGCGTGACACACCTAGTTATTAATATTTGGATGTAATTCCATAAAAGCTGCGATATTCAGAAACGGTTACACTATTAGTGCAATTAAATATAATACCTAGTAGAAATTTTGAAAAGTAATTAAACTACTGATAATGACCAATAATCGTATATAAAAGCAACTTTAAATGTCGAACAAAACTCGGCATTCTATGTTGTATATAGATACATAAAAGGTATAAATTACATGTACAATTATGGCCCGTATTCGGTCCATAAACAACAACAGATATCCGACTAATCCCTTAGTTAACCCGTAATGCTGCGCACTACATCAGTACGCGAGGCTCCCCGGAGCACGCCGCTTCACGGAGAGGCCTCTTCAAAGGATTTAAGGATGTTTTCAAAGGACAAGTTTTTAATCGTCTTTTTAAAGGAATTTAAACTGTATTTTTCTGAATAGATTCATAAAGAATTATGCGCTACGTAGCTAGAAAATATATTTTATGGGATGATGATGATGATGCATAAAATGAATACGTTGCTATCTTAGTAAAAGCTTTAAGTTATATTATAAAAACTATAATCGACTTCGTTATTGTGGGGTATATTTTACTAAGACTTGTTTAATATTACTAAAATATAATTATAAAAGTAGAAAAATGTATTGAGTCCCACTGATATGTAATATTATTATCATTTTCTGACAAAATTCAACCGAGACCTATATCGCTTAATACATTTTTCGTCACGAATTTCAGTGAAATTGTAAAAATATGTTTTTTTCGCGATATTTCGTGGTACATTTACTCCTTTAAAATTATTGAATCAATTGTAGTAAAACTTGTTCGGTTCCCTAAATTAAAATAATAAATGTACCATATAAAAAATCGTCACGGTTTTTATTTTATCAGATTGAAGAAGCATATTAGCATGCAGTCCATCTGATGTTAAATGGTTACTGTCGATGGATAGAAAGATAGTAAAAACTACAGTACAGACAATAAGTAACTTCATATAGGATAACGATTCTATCTGAAGTCGATCACAGATGTGTTGCAGCTCCCAAGGACTGAGATAGTCGCCTCATATATAAGTGAGCCGAAAACCACACCCTTCCAACGAAACGCAAGAACTGCTTCACGGTAGAAATAGGTGTGGCGGTGATATCTACCCCATCGAATCACTTTGGATCTACATGGAGAATTTGGCACCTGGAATAAAGGTTTGGTCATGATCATTGGTCAAGTTTGGAAGCCCTAAAAGATCATCATATATAAAATATAGCAGTTTCAATAATTTTACATAGGTCCATATTAAATTTTAACTTTATTTTTTTTAAATGAGTTTAATAAATATGAAATTAAATTATAGTTTCATGAAATTTGAAAGGAAACAAACTGGGTCAGGTAGGAAGTGCGCTTGTAAATTAATTTGCCCCCAGCCGCGAGATAGCCATCGCTACGTGTGACGGCGGAGTGATGAGTTAGGGGTGCGTGGAGAGCGGCTCGAATATTAAGCGGCGTAAGTGCAGCCCTGTAATTAATGCGACTCGCGGAGGCGCGCCTGATGAATATTTAGATTTATTGACACCCGCACATACAGATTGAACGAGGAATTAATTCGGGACGAGTAATGGGAGACTCGCGCGCTGCGACTTGCTACTGCCATCTGCGGCCTGCTGCTGCGATGCGCGGCGTCAGTGATGCAATGCTGTCACGTGCCAATAAAACGCTACAGATTTTCAGTTTGAAAGAATGGTTTCAGTTTGTAATGTAATGTTTGACCTCACTGATTAACGATGTTCCTCAAACGAAAGTAATTATTTTCTATGTTGATGACCATTGATAAACTCAATATATCAGTAAGAATATAATAGCATAGCGGAAAACTCTGATTATTTATTATTTTCTGTGATGATAATTAATTCAAAACTATTACAAGTTACATAGGATCATGAATACAAGAGTAGAAGGACTGTCCAAGTTCCATAGTTCCATGGTGGTAGGAGTGTATCGCAGCCGCAAAGCGCAGCCGCAGCCGCAGGTCGCAGCCGATATGGAAGTGTACCATAATGCGCCCTTCAATTTATTACCTGCCTGTTTTATCTTGATCCGCGTGCGCCCAATTACGCTACAATGACGGGAAGATCGTCCAATTACGCGGTGGCTGTTCAACTTTTTCATTTTCATTTTTGTTCATTTCGAGTAACGCTTTATCCCCGTCCCGTTCGGAGTCCCATTAATTAACCCGGGATATTAAATGGACATAGAGTTATTGTGTGGTTTGGATTTTTAACAGTGTAAGATTTTCTGTATAAATAAACGCTAATGATTAGATTAACGAAGCACTCTTTTTCTTCCCTCGTAGTTACTGTGTAACAAAAATAACCTCTCCAAAGTGAGGTGTATATTGTGACACAATCTTGCCCTAACATCGGATGCATTGTGCTCGCGAGGTGGCTTCAATGATTCACGAATGTTATGAGTGTTGAAATAGAGCTAGAGCAGCGATCCCTCATCGTTATTGTCTCCGACTATCAAACATTAAGCGGCGCTCGCTCGCCGGCGGCGCGCTTTGTTCCAGCGCGACATATTGCTTCCGGCGGCTCTGCGCCTAAACTCATATTAAAAAATTGACTCCCCGACCACCCACTCCCTACAAATTTCGACTTTTAATGAGTTTCGCTTTGTAAGATAAACAAATTAGCTTTATGTCCGGACACTCGGCATATATTTAGTTCGCTCGAATTTAAATTCCTCCTCCCGCCGCCCGCCGCGCGCCGCTCTCGGCTAAAATTCTACTTTTGAGTTTCGCTTCATTGCGAGCTGTTTTATCGCGCTAATTGAAGTTTCAACTTACCTACATTTTGCTTACATCTGTTTTGTGGCCGCTATTCACGAAACCGCACCACTTGAAAGTTAATTTGCGCCTTAATAAATCTTCCACTGTGCGCCTTGTGCTTGAAAAAATTAACTTTTCAGTACGGCCACAAGGATCTGTGCTTATTGTACAGGTAATTTAGAACTCAAGTCGGCGAGTACAATGTAATAATGAAATTGTGAATTGATTTAAGGAGAACTAACTCGTAAAACTCTACGTTATTAACAATTTAATTAATTAAAATTCTAATAACAGTATCATACTATAAATTAATCGAATAATTAATCAAATATTGTTAATGAATTAAAAAATACGAAAGGCGTTAATATGTTTACATACGACGAGACGAATAATTAATATTGAAAGTGAATTGTTGAGTAAAAGTTAGTTTAAAATATGTGGATTTTTAATTAATTTAGTACTACAAGACGTTTTACTACATTAATTAAGAATCCAGTAGACAGTAGACATAGACATGGAAATCAAACGCAAATTACTAGTACGGTGCTAGTGTGGGAGTATAGCACAAAACCAGAATTTATGACCGAGGCATTAAACACATTTCCATAAACAAGCATGTTTGCAGTGATTGTTCCAAGTTTGCACAGTGGAGCGCGATGGATCTTCATTTATAATCACTTGCGCGAGTCGAGTGGAATGCAAATGCGCGACAACGCCCGTGTCAAGAATACATTAGGGCTCATTAGGCTGCAGAGGAAAGTATTTACAGTGGACGGGCTGTGATATGGAGCCCTCGTGGCAAACGTTAGTTATCCCAGATAGTAAATGATACTGGTTGCAGCGTAGTGGAAATTAAATTACGGTTTAATATAAACAAGGAACAACATAAACGTATTACAGAAAATTATCGCCAGTATTAAATGCACATTAGTTTGGAAATCTGTCACGTATGTTTCGGTGACGACAAGATATGTATATAAAATAACGTTTAAAGTGATTTTTATTAATGTGTTAAAATTTTTATGATGACTATTTTATAATTCTTTAACAGAGCTGACTTCTTAAAGATTTTAAAATATAACGAATATAAACCTTAATCCTTTTAAATACCGACGAATAAAAAGGTTTCAACAAGTTTTAGTTTTAATTTGATAATCGGTAAGGATAGTTTAGTAATAAGAAATGATAAAATAATATGAAGTGAAAAATGCCGTTGCAAGGCAATCAAAAATAATAACAAATACGCATGTCTTCTTCAAACATTTGCTCAACCCTCGCCGTGATTTATAAAATCGGGACCGTACTTCGTTCAATGAAACTACCACTGAATAACGACACGCTACTTAGGAACAAAAGAGAAGGGTTCCTTCGAGTGACATGAGATTTAGAGGGGCTCGATGAAGGGGAGGCAGCTATCGGCGGGCGAGCCGATTGAGCGCAAACGAGGGCGTACCTATCTTGGAATTTTTCCAACCTGTGAAAGAGCAAGTATTTTCGATGGAGGATGAGACCTGCCAAATGGTTAAAGAAATACTCACCAAATACAATTTTGAGACATGCTATGGAGCCTAAAGGAATTCTTGGGCTTTTAAACACACGCTTCGATATTGTAGATTTTTACGTTTGATGTATTACTATTTGTGATGTAACTAGTTAGAACCAGCTTCAATCGGATTAACTCGTATGGACACAAACTCCTGACAGCAATAAGTAGTGTATTATCTGGAAACGATTTAAAATGCAAATCAAGGAACATATACAACAGAAACTTCTAATTCCTAACTTCTCTTTATTGCTGGTTAAAGGCCAAAAAAATTAAAGAGCTGTTTAATTGTAAAACATATCTACGTGACGTCACGGTGCGAGGCGCTAGATCGGATGACGCAAAGAGAATTCTTAATACAGTGCCCTTAAGTTGTACTCTAATACTGATAGTATTTTATTGCTTCTAGTGTATGTTTTTGCTTTAATGTTTCTTATTGTATTTTACAATAGCAATTACTAATGTATTTGATTTCAATTAAAGGTATATAGAAATTCAAAAATATTCTCGTATAACGTTTCAAATGTAAGATAACTAGTCAATTTTACTTTTTGTCCTCTCTCGCCAAATCTCACAATGATAACACTGAATTATTATGTTTCACGTACATGATCCATTTATCAGCTAAAGGCTGTTATAACTTTCGCCTTAATACACTTAAGAGGCGAGGTCAAGAACATTAGGCGTTAATAAAACTGGATAATGAAAGCAATGAAAGGGCTTCAAACGCCAGGCGAGATAAAGTCGTAAATAGTTTAACGGGCGCTCAATCCCGATTATCATCAGCTCGAGATATCGTAACTGCGTTACTGGTGTTTTATTATCGTCCGCTGGATGACGGCTCGTAAAACATACATGCATTTTGTAATGAAACGGACGGAGTTTACAAATTGCTTGGAATGATTCTCTATTTATTATTAAGTGTCGGTTTTCTTAATCAAATATCTTAATGTTATTTTATTTCTATTACAAATTAGTAGTAATATGAGTATAGTAGTATGAATAAAGGGCCACTGCTGCTTATGGACATTTATAATCAACCCCAGATAATATTAGTCTGACCTGATTTTTTGCAATAGACGCGTCACTGCTACTTAATAAGTTAGAACGCCTCGATTAAGTGCGTCTTCTTTACCACACCCTTTAAATCAAAACACAGCAGCGCTTAATACTGCTGTTGTTATGTAAGAATAGGTAAAGGCTTTTCAGTCGAACCACGAACAGTACTATCAACTTTACTTTAATTATGCCCTCGTCATAAAAAAAAGTTGAAACTCAGCCCGAGCGACAACAAAACTTAATACTATAAAGTAGGTTCTGTATAACTTTATGCGTGTTACCTTAAATTTAACACTTGACTGGTTTAACTAAACTTCTGTAGGTAACTTGTTATTTAGTAAGGGCAGAGTTAATAGTCACTTGCATAATCATCATAACATTTTGTTTGTAACTTCTCTATAGGACACTTTCGCAAAGGCTTGTCTCTTTACATTATTTAAACGATCAATGTAATTATGAATGATAGAATCATTTAATCTTATTATTACCTTCTTATTAACCTTTGCATCCTGTTGTGTGTACATACTAATTGTACATTTAATATAAACAGTATTTTTCAATTATACTCGCTTCATAATAAAGTTAAGGTGTAACTCGAGGGACTACAATGAAATAAACGTTAAAATCTAAGTAACTAACTAAAGTACTTACCTCCATAACTCTATATAATATTCTGTCTAAAATTTAACACTTGACTGGCTGAACTCGACCACTGTAGGTACTGGAACTACTGAAAGTTTCCAACTGTCCATCTCTAGTAAGACTATCTCGGAACGCACAAGTTGCGCCGGACCGCGCCGACCACTCAAGTCTACAGTTTCGGAATCAAAGTTAACGCACTGCATTTACAATGGATAAACTTGGGACAGTACGAGTATAGTTGTGAACTGCAATTGTATTACGTGTTGAGTAACATTATATTATGAATATGTTATAGTTCTATATTTCTCGTTTATTATAGTCTTATTAGCCGTGACGTTTGCTAAATTAAGTTAAAACAATATTAAATAATGCAACAGCATAATAAAACATTTAAATGATATTTATGATCAAAAAATATCACATGTCAATAACTATTGTATAATAATGCCAGCATAATTTATGGGGTGACTTCTGCACGCAATTGTAGTTCTGCGAGCATTTTTCCCAATAGTTTGTTTATAGGAAAAAATATTTCCTAACAGAATTATTCAAGACTTAGCTTGAGTTATATCGTTGGGTTTCATTTTCTAGAAAATGTGCTTAAAGTTAAAAAAATAAATAAGTTTAATTTCTTTCAATGATTAATGTTTAATTAACCTAAACACAGGTTTGATTTGAATAGATTAATGAAATAAATATTATATATTTTCAACGTTTTCTCTTATGTTGTTAATAACAAGGCTAAAAGCTATTTATTGTCTGTGTTGTTTTGTAGGTGTACCATTTGGTCAACAGCGGTGCCCGCACGAATCGCACGGATAGCAAACCCGCATTCGATGTTCTTTCTAAATAGTTTCCGAAAACGATCTAAAAAGAAAGAGAAAATTTACTGCAAAATATACTGGAACATTTTTCAGTGACATTAGAGTGGTAGTGAACTGTGGAAAATAATTATTTTGTTCGCCTGCTGGAACTTGTGTGTGTGTTTTATTGTATAAAGAATTGTTATACGTACGACATTTATTGCAATAAGAATCCAGGCTAAACAAGTAAATTATTCCTGTACATCGATGAAAATAATACAACTAACTTGCCACAAATTTACATTGTCATGGCCATTCAATGACAATCAGTGTATTTTAGCAGATGTACATTTTATCGCGTTAATCCAGTTTGAGAAAATCGTTTTAAATGCATCCTGTTACAAATTTTCGTTCCACCATTTATATTTTCTTCCTGCCAGCACTACTCGCATGCAGTTCAACTTCGCTGAATAAAACTCATCCCGTGCAGTTCACCTGCTCCCCGGTTATCGCGTTTTGTGCGGGTAGTTGTTAATTTTATTGTATCGCTTCCCGGCTCTGACACTGTTTTCCTGCATATTAGAGTTGTACGTACGTATTGTTTGTGAGGATAAAATGTTCTAGTCATGTAATACAATTTAATTCTTATTGCAAAACGTGATAAACATTTGTTTTATGTAGGTATTTAATCTTAAATCCTTTACAGCCTTATTTGTGGGCACGGGTTTCCACTCACAGCGGACGGGGCTTAGGCAACGGTATATCTTGCTGGCGTGCAAATTAGTAGACTTCACATACTTTAAAATACCTTTTTTTATTAACTCTTTTATAGCTTTTCTCACGGCGTTATTTTTTCAAAGAAATTGCTAGTGATAAATAATTTCCAATATTCCTACAGCTAGTGATTAAATAATTTCCAATATAACATAACATTGAAAAATCTGATGTGCCTATTTTGAATATACTATTAAAACATGTTTTTTTTATTCGAGAATCCAGGTAAAATTTACCTGAAATATACAGGGTGTAAATGACAGCGTACCGAAAACTTAAATGGTAGATTTGTGACACTAAATTAACCAAAAATAACTC
>DWLI01000627.1:0-19788 GCA_018249915.1 Cecropterus dorantes dorantes | reverse complement strand
TCCTAATTTGAATTTGGAATTATGTTCTTTAAAAACTTAACTTTCAATGATACCAAAACCAGCCAGATACAAATACTGTAGCCAAAGAAATTTTATTACAAGTTCATACATACTATAATGCGAAAAGACTTTTTCCCCAACCTATTATAAACATTAACCAAGACGAGCTTAGAAACGAAACAAAACAAATATGCAGTTAATATTTACAACAAATTTATAATCCAAATATTTTTATAATTGTTTCTTTTATGACGGGTACAATTTTGTGATTCAACAAAATGCAAACTTCATTTATAACCAAAGCCTATAACCACTCCCCGCTTGACATCACTATTTATGATTTACGCATTTGTCCTATTCATTCCAGTTATTAGAAATAATAAGTAAGTAGAATTTATGATTGTTATGTTTCTATAATTAGTATATAATAAAAGTATAACGTAATAGTATTTAGTCTATAAGTGAGGTGTATAATTACCTAGATGATTAAGAATATTTATTATTACGAAAACAAGGGAGTATAACTGTCTTTAATGTTTTTAGAGATGTATTTAATAGCCGTAACTGATACACAAATGGCTTCGTAGAAGACGGCGTAGGCTTGGCGCTACGGCGTAGAATATCAGAATTATTATCATACTATTTTTATATCAGTGTTAAATTTATTTTGCAAGAGTTTATAGAGGTATTATTATTTTTGGCATATATAATTATGTATCTTAAAATATAATGAAGAGTTCATCCACGTTTAAACAACTAAGCTTTGCCTTAAAATTAACTTCTAGTAATAATTAATTTGTGATTAAATATTTGTATATGTATTAGTAGAACAAATAACATTTTGACGGTATTTATTAAATAAGTAAACTAACCTTTTGTGAGCAGTGAAATAAATGTTTGTTAATTTTACAATAAACTACTAAATTTTTTGTTACATTGTTATAAAACCGAAAATTATGGTTAAAACATCCGATTATATTAATGGTACTGTATAGTTTATAAAAGAAAAAGACGTTCAATTATTACCTTTGCAACATTGAATTACCTAAATTACATGTACCGGTAGTTTTTTCTTCCGACAATGAGGTGATAGTAGAGTATATTACGCTACATCATCTCAGTTTAAAAAAAAGCACAGATTATAGTATAATTTATTTATAATGGTGCACCGCATTTAAAAACCGCTACTATAGAATATTTGATAGTATTGCAGTATCTAAACTAATTCAATTATGTTAGACATGGCGCTGTCCTCTGGAGCACATGAACATCCAAAATTAGCCATAACAGATAATAATAAGACAGAAAGAAAAAAATATACAATATTTTGACAGATACGGCCCATTTGCGCGGTCATTTTAGTCAAAACGTCAATACACATTATATAAAGCACTACTATTATCTTTGCCACGTTAATGTGTGTAGACAAATATGAAGCTAAGTCGTTATTTATTTTTTTAATAATCTTTAGCTACTTATTTTCATAGCAAACTATCTCATTGTGACCTCAAAATACATTAACAACATTATTATAGTCAGTGCTGTCCAAGTGTAAATTAGTAAATTTCTTAGGCCTTGGGTAATTGTCGGATATCTATGTACTCGTATATGTAGATTTTTTCGCCACATGTCCATTAACATTGTTAGTTAATTGGATCCCTGTTGTTAGCCGAAATAGTATACACAAATTGTATAAAATGTATATTCGTACAACTAATCAATTCTGTTTACGAATAGTGACAAAGTTTGTGTGGTCATATTGTATTGAGATCGAAGAGCATGAATCAGTATCTGTAAAGCGCTCGTAGTGAGTCACGACTCACGATCAAGACGGCTCCGAATGGGTGGGCGTCGGGTGGCGGTTGCAAATCCATTAATCATATTACGGATACTTTATTGCTTCAATGGGACGTCGATATAATATAAGGATAGCTCAATGGATTGATTATGAACTTTTTTGGAATGGGTTTAACCGCACTGTACGTGTGTAAAAGGACGCCCTCGCTATTCACTTTGTGTACACTGTTAAAACTATTCATCTTACCAACGTATGCGGAGTGTTCGTATGCCTCCCTTTCTTTGAGTGCACTACGAACGTAAAATTTCGTTTGCTGTAAAAAGTTCTATGCGTCAGCGAGATATGTAAAAGTACTTATGTAATGACATGTGATGTAGTGTATACCACTTGAATCTTTATTAATTAAAAACGTATGGCGTATAAATATTATTAAAGCAATCGAATATAGTAAATTGACCTCTCAACTGGAGACACACAAAAACAATCGCACATTTCTGTAAAAACTTTACATTTTTACGCAGGTACATAGGAACAAATATGGTATATTAAATGCATGTAGAATATTATACTATAATTTCTACACATAGAAATAAATAAGAGATAAGCTAAAACACATAAATATAATAACATTCTTAATTTAATCATTTCAAGATAGATAAATAATAATATGAGTTTTAACATTTAAAAATGTAGTCAAAAGAACTAAGGAAAACTCCGCTACAATAAATTATGACGACAATTTGATGAAAGCTCGTGAACCCTATTGTTATAACCAATTATTTTATCGAGTTGAGATTTAAAAATAAATATAATTGAAATTGAAGCATCAAAATAACAGCTATTTTCTAACTTGCCTTTGCGATACCTCAGCTGTATTTATTATTGCCTAACACATAAGACAATTGGAAGAGTATATTATTAGTATAGTATTTAAACTTAGAATACTTGAGGCAGTGATCGATTTCTTAAGTCTCATGTCCTATTTGAGTACTTATTATTTAATAGTTTATGCTCGCTGTCGTTGTCGTCGTAAATTACTTAAAAATAAGTTTTTTGATTGCCGTTTGATTCGGTAGACAGACAGTACAGATATACAAACTAATATTTGAAACGAGTGAACCAAATTTGACAAGGTTTAACGCAAAGATTAGGCATTTTACGTGGAGTGATACAGATAGCCTGTATCACTTTACTGTACACTAAGTTTAGTCAATTTTTTTAACAATAAAGAATTAACCACTGTAACTCAAACTGCTGCATTTCTGATTTATCTATTAGACTACTTACCAGTCCAATGCCCCATTTCTCATCGATCGACGAATGGCGCACTTAATTATGTAGCGTTTCTTACAATCGTGGATATTTATAACATTGACTAGTAAACAAGACTTGGTTGTAACGTAAACCGTCAAACGGAAAGGTCAAACGTATTTTAATATGTTTGCCGTTCAGTAATTAGCTATGAACATTCGTAAAAAAGTTATAAATAGATTAACTATTTATAGCCTTTCTCAAAGGAAGAAGTAGGTTAAGGTACTTGTCCCGTAAAGTCTAGAGGAGTTGAAGACGACTTAGAATTAAAGTGGTAGAACTCTTCGACTCCAATAGTGTCAGCGCCACACCTCTTTCATAATAGAAGTGTCAAATGTTGCTGTATTACAAAAGTTGACATACAAAATATTGTAAACATAGTTCTCAGCACTATGTTTACAATATTTTGTATGTCAACTTTTGACGGTACTCTAATTCTTTCCAGCTTTGACACTATATATGATGAGACAAATGGTCACTTACCATCAGGTGGACTGTATGTTGGCTGTTACTGGTATATTTTAGAAAATATGGCGTTTGCACAAATATAATTATAAAATTTGGCATCGCCGACTCTTAATTTCTTGTATTTGTATATATTGCTTTGGACGAGTTAAAACAATCAATGCTGATTAAAATCCGTCAAGATCAGAAAACATTCATAATTATTTAATTTAAATCTGAAACCGCAGATGCGTACAGATAATATTCGAAACCATCAAACAATTTTACTGCAAATTGCGTTGCCAATAACGTTGTAACACATGAATCGAATGCTATTATACAAGTGATCCAATTAGACTGCTTCCAATTAAATCGAATACCATTTGTCAAGTGGAGACATGCGAATGGTTCTACTTTCAAAACTTATGTGTTAATATTCATACGATATAGGAGTAAAGTACTTAAGCTGACAGTGCACTCGGTCGGTGCTGTGTTTAAAGGTTCCATGCCAAGAGTTGAAGATGCCAAATAATAAGCAATATGCTGCTGTGGGTTCATCGCTGCGTTATAGTTCCGCCTATTGCCTTGTCGAACTCCCACGGCCGGAAGTAGTTCCCATCTTCTCGTGCCACCAATAAAGCCATACGTACAATATGAGCGTCATACTTCAATGGACATGGACGTCTATACAACAATGCAATGTAAATAATCTTTAATATAATATTTTCAATTTTTATTTTATTTCACTATAAAAGGTACTACTTTTAAATAATACTAGCTGAAGTACTCGTGCTTCGCTACGGGACATAAAAATAGTCAAAACTTTTAAATAGTACAAAATATCGAAATCAAAAATAGCTTACAAGTTGACCTGGTAAATAAGCTACATCCGCGCAAAATTCCATGTAAATCAGACGAGTAGTTTTTACGTCATTGAGTAACAAACAGATAAACACCATCTCGTTTTTATATATTAGATGGAAGTAGCATATGAGTTGGCAGTTCTCATAGTAAGTGGTCAGTGCCACCATGAACATCTATATCCAACTCCAAATGATTTGAACCTTACCTGAGGCTGGCCACTGGTGATTGCAATTCCATAAACAAATTTTGGAATGCCTCGGATAAGTATGTCTCCCTTACTTCATCCTGCTAACAAATTGCTGTTCTAGTGAACTACTGGAGAAAATGATATCACTTTTAACTAACTATAATATTATATAACATTACACACTATAATTTAAAAAATAATTAATTTACAGATCATATTTATACTCTTTTGAATATAACAATATGTCTTATGAAAACTTTAGGTTACCTCCAGTAATTAATTTCAAACGTGACTGTCCCTTCCCGGATGTTGTGCTGATGAATTGCGTGATTTGTTCCTTTATAACTTTTGCCTAGTTATATTCATGGATGAGAGATGGAAAGACGATTGTATTATTATAGAATAGCTGTACGTTTCATTTCGATTACGTATATTTTACGATACAGCACTAAGTAATTTTACACGTACTATCATTTCTTCTTTTGTCGTTGTGCTGATTAAAACCTAATGTCCTTATAGCTTATAATTACATCGGTATACTACCATAACTTCATACACAATGTTTCATTCGTCGGTGTAGTATTTTTTGCGTGTGGTGAAAAATAGAAAAGCAGGCAGATTGACAAACTACTTTTTTCTGTTGTATTTCCTTAGCCTTTCGTATTCTGTTACTTTCTTTCAATTAACTGTCTTCATGGAATATTTTATAAGGAAAATATTTAAACAGCAATTTTTGAAGTATAGGTAAGACTGTATTGAATATTTATTACAGAATTCGAATGAAATTCGTTCAGCCGTCACAAATTTCGGCTAAAGTTGAATCCCACAGGAATTATATTTTTCGGATGAAAAGGTAGCGTATGTTACTCTCTTGTGTATTACGCAATCTCTTTGTGGAAATTCATGTTAATCCTATTCATAATACGTTACTATGTGAAATAATGACAAATAATTAAACAACTTACGTAGAACCTAGCAGGAATGTCTGATCTGGTGATATGTGTGAAAAGACATTTCATACGTAAATTTCGTTCATTACAAATGTTTCGTCTTTTTATGCATACTATAACAAATTATATTGAGCTCGTAGGTCTATTATCCACCAGGCCATCCCTTTATCTTCAATGTTCAATCTGGTATGCATTTAAAAAAATCTGTATATCTGTAGTTATTATTACTAACAAAACATTATAATTTGTATTGGATAAACATTTTCTATACTCTATATAAGACGTTGTGAGTACCTACTTAAACTAAATCTATTTGTGAAATTCAGGCTTTCAAGACATAATGTAAACATTTGTTTTCACTTTTCCGTGTCATATTTGTGTAGAGCAGCGGGGCCGGCAGCAATAAGCGGATGGCGAGCGGGCGTCGAGTGCGACCACAATTTATGCTCCGGCCGTGGTTGGCTTCCTGCCAACATCCCGCCAACTCACTCGTTAGCTCCTGAAGCAGCCCACGACATAATAGTTTTGTCGTTCTAGGGAGACCGTTTAATCCATTTGTTTGTATTAAATCATAAGACTGAAACATATAGTGGCCTATACTTTCATCGCCTGTATTTGCATTATTATGGTGTCAACTATTCATTTGATCTTCAAAAATTTATGTGAGCGTTAGAGCCGTAAAACGTTCGCACAAATAAATTTTATTGATTTATGAGCAAGTATAAAATTACAAGATTGTTGAGAATAATTGGTTCTAATTTGTCGAGCAGGTAATGTTTAACGACCATGGTCGCTTAATTAACCAAATATACTACAGATCGTGCTGATTTTCGGCCATTTTGCTAAGCCTTAATTGGGGTTTTTGGACTAATTGTCGATCGCCAGATACGTCCGAACCATTGATACTAAAAATAAAGTTTATAGAAGCGTGCGTGAGAAGGTTTCGAATGACTTGAATAGCTGGCGAGAATGAGGTCATTTCCCTTTCATTGCTATTTTAGTTGGACTTTATTTTTACTCATTCTCGTAAAGTGGGTTACAGAATAATGTGAGACTAGGACTCTGAGAAAGTTTGTAGTCGGTATCCCGTTAAAAATATGGTTATGTTTTTGTTTTTCAGGGCCAGGAAAGTTTATGGCTTATGATAGAACTATTTTTGTCTAACTAGTCCCATTCGCAGACGTCAACAAAAGGAAAATATACAAAAGTATATAGAATAGACGTTGAAATCTTTTATAATTTTCTTTTCGACTTCGAACCGAAGCGGCTATATGAAATAATCAATTGTAGTTTTATTTGTGTTTATTTCAGATATAAGGACCTTGAAACCGAGTACTAAAATTTATTTAAATGTTTATTTGGGAGTCATTGTAGTGTTAATAAACGACGACAGCAGGTTGTGCCGAGTATTGTACGCGATCGTCTAGATGTTAGATCGTGTTTCAGGTGCGTTTGTGACGATATCGAATCGGAGGCAGCCGGGAGAGACGCGGGCGGTAAGTTCGGGGGTCGAGCACCTGCGCAGGATGCACCGTGCAGGGTGCAGGCACCGCGCCAGCCAGTCTGGCGCCTATCACCGCCCCCGCGACCCAGCCGCTGCCACCCGCGAAACCCACTCCACACCCGCGCTTGTTTTCAACTTTGATTGATAATTTGTTATTGGAGTGCGTATCCCATTTCGAAAACATTACAATGCTCTATTTAATACTTGGTTCCTGTAATAAATACTGGTATACGTGGAACCGTATAGTGTTTGGAAATAAACATGTGGGCAGTATTGTTTTGTTTAACGCCTAACGTGTGAACTTTTGTTTGTTCTAACCGGACTATACCTACGCACTACAAAAATGTTTAAAAGTATACCGCTAGTATGTTATATAATTACGCGTAACTTTTTATATAATTACGTTAAAAATGAGCTAGAAAACAAACATATATTGACTTATTGCATGTTTACTATGTGCAGATATTCTATTTCTGTCGCGCATAGTAGAGAAAGATACTGGCATGAATGTAACTGATCTAATTGATACCGACTGATAAATTAAGTTAAAACAGCTTCCAATTTTGAGTCAGATGCGTAGGTGTTTATCCGTATTATATTTATTGCATAGTAACGTGGGTATCACAACACCGCCTCCACACGAAATCCCGGAAGCGCCAGTCATTAATAGCTATTCTTTAGTGTCTATACTTTCTGGATTCAGAATGTACAGTTCCGATTGCCTGACTAAGCGTACAATATATCTAATACTGGAGTAATGTCTGAATATTTAAGAGGTAGAAATATTGATACGAAAAAAGTTGACCAAATCTGGACAAATAATCTTCGCGTGCTTTGGAGATATATTTCAAGAATTTTCAGGCGTATAGGTTTCCTCACGATTTTTTGTCACCGTTTAAGTGATATAACTGTCTTATACACACATACAACTGTTAAAAATCAAGGGTTCATTCTGGGTGTAAAATCTTGGAACCCAAATTGAGAGGCTAAATTAAGAAGTACTATATAGGATTACATGAGTCATGTAACTGTAATTGCTTATGACTTAAGATTAATGTTGCTTCTGTTTCACAACATGAGTGTATACACCACAAACGTTCATTCAAGTATTCAACTGTGAAGCATTTAGATAAAGCAAACAGTTTCCCGACTGTGCCTTTGTAACAAATGATGTTAGAATTCTAGTGTAGAGATTTTAACATACAAATGTTGGACGTGACAACGTGTTTGTACTTGTTACACTGAACGTTAACCAACATAAAGGTGACAGTTTTGTTCTATTTTCATATTTAGTAAAGACAAACGTTTTAGTTTAATTGTTATTTTTGTCTGAAAAATTTAATCGATATAAGAACGAGCGTAGTCGCTATCTTGCATACTTACAATAACTATTCGACTTTAAGGTAAATTAAGTTTAAAGTATATTGCAAATTATGAGTATTTTTACTAAGATAGTTTCTATATAGATATTTGTGTAGGTACATTGTGAGTGTAGAAAGAAAAGGACATTCCTCCGAGGCGATTCTACTTGGTCCTCAAGCTAACCGCGCGTCTGTGGTTGATCCTACGTGGGAATCCTGTTTTAACTGGGATTGATTATAGATATCCCCATAGATATTCCTAGATGGAAAAGGCTGCTGTCATGTGGACAGATTGTTCGTGTGTTCTGTGATTTTAATTAGGTACACAATGTAGGAAATATGATTAAAATGCGTTAGTGAAAGATAATATAATGTTGCACGTTATGCAATCCTATTAAAGTCGAGAAGAAGGAATTAAAAATAAATTTAAGTAAGGTTTATTGAAGGCACCATAAAATCTACGACAGCGTGACTCATAGCATACATGAATGTTTTTAGATCCGAAGCTAGATGGCAAATATAAGATCTGGTAAGTCCTTGGCTGACCTCCGAGAGACGAGTGCGTGGGCTGCGAAGGCGCCTCGCTGTATACTTAAACTGAATTATCCGTCGTAAAACTTTCAGCCTCAACGACCCCAAAATCAAACGGTTTGTCCGATATTAAGAATTATTTATTCTTCTGTATGGTAAAAACATTCAATGTTTATTGGTGCATTTAATTACCTTAATTGTTTTGTTTTGCTTAAACCACTTACGTAATACGTACCCACGAGTGTTCAGAAATTTTATTTTATTGTACATATTCGTAGTGAAGCTCATATTAGTTCTTATTCATGTTTCTTTGTAAGTAAAATACTGAAAGTCTATGAGCCATTTTTATACTTTTTCAGTTTTTTTCTGATTATCCTGACTAATATTAAAAACAGACGAATTGATTCTCACGGTGACTTTATATGTGATGTAATTAAAAAAATGAAAAGAAATGAAAGATTGGGATTATAATTACACTTACACCCTATAAATATTTAAAGTTTTTTGTATGCAAGCCTGCTATAAGCAAGCCTTATTGAGCCTTATGAAGTGATAGATGTACGATTTTAACTCCTACATTTAACCTTACCAAAATTATCAAGAAATTAAACGATTCCGCGCTAAATCAGCGCCTTGCTTGCCACCAGCTTAGGAGAGCTCACTCTGTGTGCTAACAACACCTCAGCAGTCCTAAAGGTTAAGTTCTATTATATTATATTCGGTTTTGATTAAGTACCTATATAATTATTATTAGTTCTTTTGTGTCTAGGCTGCTTATACCCGTTTTGCCTATATAACTATGTGACCAACTGTGTTGTTAGGCTTTTACACACTCGTACAAAGTATATAAAGCCTAACAAAATGTGAATGTGAAAACATGAATGAATGGTTATTTTATTTCATTCAGGTAATGTTTAGCACCACATCTGTGCCGGCGGATATGTGATCAAATAAAATCTCCCGGACTGTAGTAAAAGAAACGATGAAATAAAGGATAGGTACTGATTTATTGTGTCCATTTTGGGTGTTGAAAGCTTGAACTTTGCCCTTAAAAAACAAATTCACGTGGACTGTTCTGACCTATGGTTATCGGGTTTTAAATTACCTTTTCCGCGATGAATTGACAATACTTCCGTCGGTGCAAAATAACAAAAGCAATAATTGAGGACCTTTTAACTTTTTTTATATATACCAATTAATCTGGATAATGTCAGCCACATTATTTAATTTTCTAAAATAGCATTATGAAACTAATAAGAATATATTACTTGATGTAAAATTCTAAACGTCAAAATATAAAATACAAGTATTAAACATAAGATTTAAATATTTCAATAAAAGTAGGAAATGTATGTATAAGCAATAAATAAGTAATAAATACATTCATCATTGACAAGTAACTTAAAAATCAAACTAAAAACTTTAAAAAATCCTTACCGCAATTTTACTTGTTAGTCCGTCATTCAGTTTAAAACGTTTAAAAAATGAAATGAATCTAATGCGCAAAGAAACAGAATGGATTTATCATCAGGCGAGTGAACAACTGAAAAATAAACATTGCCGAGGAAGTTGCATTTCTTTCTGTAGATTGTTATTGGGTGTAACCGCTTGGAAACGTGTTAGAAGGGACCTATTTTAATGTAAAGATAGCTAAAGGAACTTTCATTATAATCGTCAGAGTCCACGCGAGTCGATTCTTTTGCTGGACACGAATCTCCACTAAAAACGTGAAAGGTTAAAGTTACATTCTACACAATGAATTGGTAAACTTCACACATATTATGAATATTATGTAGAGCTCTCAGCGATAGTTGCTAAAGTTATCATCTTGTCGCTTAAGCTACTGAATAGTTGCTTAAGCCGCTGTCGCTCGGGCGTCCAATTTTTGCTTGAGAAGCCGACGAGCGGTACATGTCTGATTTTATCGGATAAATCTGTTAAAAGATTATTTACGCTTATGTATTGACAACGAGTGTTACAATAGTTTGACAGCAGATGATCGCGTTCATCTCGAACAGCGCAGCCTAAGTTACATTTTAGTATAGAACGAGGTTCAGTTATGGCGCCCCCTCGCTTTTGCGTATAGTTGTGCGTACACTTGCAAGGTGTACGCACAACTATACGCAAAAGCGTAAGGTGTTGTCGAGATCTTCTTAGCTGTGTTAGCTAAGAAGATCTCGACAACACCTTACGTTTACCATATGTCTAATCTATCGATTTTATTGACCACGAAGACGCCCTGTGAGACTAAGCCCCTAGAGCGGCCGCTCTGTTTGCCCTGTGGTAGGGCCAGCCGTGCTCAAGTCATAGCAGCCAATTGGCGGTCAGCACAAAAATCACAAGTCTACAATAACATTTCACAGTTGCTTAAAATTTAATCAGGATGCGGCCCAATAACGTTTATGTATTTAGTATCTACTTAATTCCCAATAATATCGTCCCTAATTCTAAGCACGTAATCTGCGTCGTTCGGCATAGTATCTATGCTTGTATTTTGTAATGATCATAAATTAACCTGAGGGCCAATTCTATGGATCACTACTGCAGCCTAATCTTAAGCGTCAATGTACAATGTTACTAGCTTAATATAGTTCGTTCATAATCTTTTATTTATCTGCTATTTATATATATTTAATACACATAAGTATTTATACTAATTACAAAGTGATTTATTGGGCAAGATTTTAGGAAAACTGCTCATTGGGTTTCCTGGCAAAATTTTTGGTTATTAACTGGAAATTTACCTGAAATGAATACCATCTAACCTAAATAGGCTCGATTAAACCATTTCAAAGAAATCGATGAACCTATTTCTCTTTTGAAGTCGTCCGGTCCTTATTTGTTTTAACTAAATGGTACGTGTACATTATTAATCGCTATTTTCTTTACATTCCTCAGTAACTGGGACTGGTTACTATCATATAAATAATTTATTTGAAGTGTAATAACAAAGGCAAGAAATATTTTTTATTGCTCATAAATCCTAATAACGTCATGAGCGAAAAGTTAGTACCTAGGTATTCGATAAAAAAACGTAGGCCATATAGAATTAGGTAATAAGTATAATATGCTTCTGTGGGATTTAGTTTGGCGTTTTTTTACTGTTACATTATGTCGGTACGGGGTCTTTTTTGACAAATTTTGTCAACAGGCAGCTGAAAAATAATCGGTTCACAACTAAAGTCAAAAAACAACAGCTGAACTGTTTTGCCATTGTCTAGTTATATTAATATATATTTCTTTAGTTATATTTATATATATTATCGAATTAACAAAAGATAGGGTAGATGTCACTAGTGGCGATTAATTAGTTTTCAAACGATTTTATGTAAACTAAGTAACACGTAGCGTTAGGGAGGTTAGTTATGTTTTGGGATTATTCTGTCAACGATGGGCGATGATGGCGAGCACTTCACTTATTCTGATGGAATGTTATTGCTCTCACTATATTAAAATGTTAGTCTATTCGTCCGATTACCCACGCAAATATTGACAATTTAAAATTGTGTAATGTAGCAGTAATATATTTCAGGCATGTAGGAAGTCGATTAAAATAAAAAATGATGTTTATGTTTATTCTAAACATCTGATTTATGTATACACATAATGTTTTCAGATATAAAAAAATATCTATAAAGGATTCTTTAAACCAGGTAGAGTCGTAAAACTTAATTCATTGTAGAATTCCGTGAAATGAATAGGTTGAATAAAAAACATACGTAATAATATATTTAGTCCCAGCCCTGAGGAATTTAGAGAACTTAACTGGAGGCACGTTGGAAACATAAAAAAGAAAACATATTTTATCAATGTGCTAGGCTGGAACCTTGACCAGGCAGTGCGTTTGCTGCTATTTCGCTACTGCGTAGAATGCGTAATTGTACCAATCATGTAAAGAAATCATTAGTCAATTCAGATATAATATGATAATGTTCATATACGTGACTTAAGTATGAAACACAAATCCAGAAAGTTGTAACTTTAATGGTATAGTCCTTTGTAAGCCCCTCGTTGGAGAGATTTAAGCTTATAAAGTAAGCCATATTACGTTTCCTTTCTCTAACTTTCCAGTTATTTTGTGGAAAATTCAGCAAAAATTTGGTAGTGAAATTTTTGAGTACGGCAGTTATAGGACATTTTTACTCACAGTAATTAAGGAATTACAAATATATATTTTGTTATAAACCTGATTAATTGATTGTTCACTTTTAGTTTTCATTTTCCTACTTTTATTTTATTACTAATTTACGACGTAAATTATTGTAAATGTTTGTTTCGAAAGTCTATTACGTGAAAGTAAATATAAATCATCCACCAGGAATAAAAATGCGTATCCTGAAATAAATTACATGTTAAAATATTCAATATTGTATTCCCTTGTCGCTACGCCCGCCGGTAACGGTTGACAATAGCGGTATATACTCTCAATGGAACGGAATCAAAAGTTTCATCTCACCGATGTAATCAGATAGGGCTATTTCGCTAACTTTAAGCGCTATTCAGCTCTTCAGTGTCTGTTCAACATCAGAGATTATATCTTTAGTTCAGATGCTTTGTTTCTCATCTACGTTTCTTCTCTGTAGCTAATGTCACAAATTGTTTCTTCTTCCGGAAATTTTTCCATTTATTTTTCCTGCTACGAACAAAATAAAGAAATGAGCATTTGTTTGTTACATACATATATACATAGAATACATTGGATATTTCGAAATTAGACAGTACGCAAATTAAAGTAGAGGTACTGATATTTTAATCAATCACATAATTATGAATGTAAAACATCAATAATTTGAGGTTCCCAGACTTCTTTTTCTCATAGATCGTTTTCAAAATTTAGCTGGTTTTGATGGACCCCACGCAGCTACTTTTCTACCATATTCCCATAACTTGACTTGACAAGTCATTGACACCGGTGTCTATTCGAAATGACGACGAAAACAAAGAAAAGGTTGCCAAATCTAAGCAGTCTTTGACACCGGTGTCTCTACGATTTTACGACCAAAAGAAAAAATATTTAGCTAAATCTAACTATGTAACTAGTCTATGACAACAGCATCTGTACGATTTGATGACCAAAAACAGACGGCGGCGGCGGTGGCCTACATTGATAGAAGTCAAGCTAACATTTTAGTTTGTCACTATGGAGTGCAGACAAATTTTCGTAGCCCCCGCACACAAGTCTTGTACCTTTTTATCACGACAACGTAGACCCGCATTGATTCTCCCGTGGTCATCTGGGGGTACACCTGGACCACTTTGGAAATCTCTGCTTTAGATTTATGTGTTTGAGAAATACTTACGATTCATGAAAATTGTTACCACGTCCTGTGAGTGTGATGAAATATCTCTCTTGACCTAATTTGGGGTCATCGTGAGGATGACCCTAAAGTTTAAAGCGTATATCCACAAAAATCGTCACACAAAAAATGATATTACAAGCGTATTACTTGTAACGACGATTCTACTTTCCTCTAAGATTTGAAGACCGAAAAAATCCAACCCAAAGAAATCGTTTCAAAAATTGATTTAATCGTCCTTGGAATGGATTATCCATTATCAAAATTGGTTGAGCGTAGCCGATTAGCCGCTGTCAAACACACTGGGAATCAATTTGAATCCGTTTAGGCAACGACTTAAAGGTGTAAAGCCTTTGATACTATTACGAAATCTAAATTTACGATGAATTTCTCTTATTCTTAAGACAAACATTTTATCACCATTCATTAGGGAAGTATTTGAGCCAACGGAATTTCCTTACCTATTATTTGACTTCAGTTGTTTGTAAACAATGAGAAAAATGGAAGCCACATCATTTTACTGTAAAGGACAAAAGGCGATTTCTTAGGGATTCTTATTGTCTGGGGGTACAACTTTCACAGAAGGGCAACCTATAGAAATGTCGGAATGCCTGTGCAACGTGATGCTCATAGCGATAACTTTGAATATAATTTCGTAAAAAATAATCCAGTTACGGTGATATTTTTTCGTCTCTTTTCAGTACCTACGATATTAAACCGTGATTGAATTTGTCGTCTATATAGACCACCTGTCTAGTTTTTGTAATTATAAAAACCTTTTGGGTTGCTCAAAGCCATGACCTTTGGCCTTAAAAGTATTTTGGAATTCTGGATTTTGGCATTGTTTTCCAATATTTACTATATATGGTCTTGAATATAAATCTAAAAACGATGCGATCACACATGTCGTGGAAATGCTTTTAATAACACTATTTATTTTCACACACATAAGTGTGAATATTAGAAATTACAATGCATTTGGAAGAACAATTAGCATTTTTTTGTATAACAGATTTGTTTGTTAATGCGATCTCATAGAATTTGAAATATAGAGTACAAAATAAAATATTAAGTTATTTTTGCTAATTTATGTATATTTTGTCCTCTTCTTGCTGTTTGAAATAAATATTAATAGTTGTTAATCCGGATAGTAGGCGGTGAGAGAATGATACGGGACATGACTGCGGTTTAGCGGATCGTAACAAGTGGTCGCGTGTACCGCACTAGATGTAAGAGATTTCGCCACCTAAGGATCATTTATTCTACACATTACTTAAAATGGAATTTTCGTGTTAACCATGTCACTTTGGTAGAGTAAAATGCATGTTAGTATGTAAACTATTAATGTGTGGCTTTATTTTGGCTAATATAACAACGTTGTATAGACGCCTTGTCTATACAAATACGTTTCAGAATGTCTGTCTCTTTTGTCTATTTTTTTTGATAGGTAAAGACCAGTTCAGTTATAGACAGTTTTAGTTACGGTAAAGGCCAATAAAGCATGGAAACAGACACATGAACTCATATAAACATTCTACTAGAGAGAAAGAGATGTGTTGAAAATCATGCCATATCAATATTTTATTGAGTAGGAGGTATTGTCCTGCGGCTACGTCAAGTTCCAATATTTTTGGAAAACAAATACAGTTATTAATCTCGTGCCGAATGTATAGAGCAATGGTGTACTGCTCTATTGTATACAGTATATAAGGAGGATACAACCCACATACGTGTAAAGTTTTTTATTTGTATGTTTTTTTAGCAAAACATTTTTGGTAAAGTAATTTGTAGATAGGTTACATTTTTTTTATAATCGCATATTTATTTTTCTTCCTATAAGTAGCAACATTTATTTCATCGCTAGATGTAGAATACCTATTATGGATAATAAAAATATGTAGGTATTTTTTAACGCGGAAAAATCTTGATGGATCCCGTTTACCTGGGGTGCAGAAGGGGTATGTAGGACTCGTAATAACTGAAGTGTATCCTTTATTTGTTCACAGTTTTTTTGTCTTTATTAGCTTGTAGCTACACTAGATAAAAAGTAGTCAATATTGAAGGGGAATTCTTTTTGACGGGATTTTACAAAGGTTGTGGAATTATACTAATAGACAGTGAGGGTGGACAGAAAAGTCAATATTCTAATATTTATTGGCAGCCTTAATAGTATGAATACACATGTACAACAGTGACATAAGCGGACATGACATACTGGTAAACTTGAGGTTGGCCACAGATGCATTGCTCTCTGACGACTAAGTTAGAACGCCTCGGATAAGTATGTACGTCTCATTTACCACACCTTTCAGACCATAACATAAGAGCGTCTAGCACTGCGGTTAGGACCTAGGTGTGACATTCGGAGTCGAACCAAGATCTCTACCACCTTCAGATAAGTGAGAAATATTTAAATGTTTATTTTAATTAACTGGAGTTTACATGTTTCTATATGAAATATATCAAATGAAGGGTCACAACATATGAACTTTATTTATAACACGGTGTTTTTTATACTTTATGTAGCAATAGCTTTCAGCGATGCGAAATTATGTAGGCACACGAACAAGTGAAATTACATGGGAAGTCAAAGCTGAATTTTCTATTCCAAGTTCTAATGAGATTGTATGGTTGTGTACGCATATAATAATACATATAAATAGAATACGGCAATTGTAAGGGCGCTTTCTATTTCGACGATTTGTGTCGGATTCTGTGCCCTTAATACGAGTTTATTACGTATTCTCAAAACAATGTTTACGTTTAAAAATATAACACGTAACGTAACGTAAACGTAACTTCGTTTGTAAACACGCTGTATAAGTTTTCCCCCAACACTGCTATGTTCTTTCAAGGTATGGCTGAAAAAAAACCTAAGCGTGCAATATAAATCGTAATGTATGGGCGAAAACGTAAACAGTGATCGTTTTGTGGAAACAGAATAAACTTGTACTAAGTGCCCTGCTGGGTAGATAGGCGCACGAGTCGTACGGCAAGTGGACAATAGCGATATCGTACTATATCAATACGATACCTATACCTACCTATACTATACCTATATATGTACTTATACGATTACTATTCAACTGTACTCGTATTTTACTGATGTTTCGACTACTGCTACACCTATTTTAACCTAATAACTTCAGTGCTATGCACTCCTGTGTTCTGGTCTGAAGTGTGTAAGAGAGATACACTTATCTGAGGCATTCCTCACAGGTAGATAAGCCATCTTTGGCTAACCTTAGATAAGACTCAGTTTAACTCCGGCTGGTCACGCCGGCTTTTAAGAGCTCCTTCAATGTTTTCTATAAGCCGTTTTAACGACTTTATAAACTTTACACAAAATTCAGAAAATCTTGTAATATTTTTAAATGTTCAAGCAGTCCGACACAAAACGTCCAATTTGAAAGCGCCCTTAGACAAACTTCTGAAATGTCACATATTTGAGGGCCTTTCTGCGAAATTTTCGTTACGTAAATAAAAGTAGCAGTGTGAATTGGATTTGTCAACTAATTTCTGATGAAATCAGCTACACAGCTGATTGTTGTAGTGACATTTCAGGTCGAAGGATAAAATAATCAATGACACGTTAATCTATATCCCAATATTTTATGTATTGAGAAGAAATAAGAAAATAAGTATCTCTTTTTTTCTTTAACACTATGGGACCGTCTTGCATCATTGGACCGAATTCGATATGGTATTTATTACCTCTCAAATATCTCCAGCAATATAGTTTAAGTAATTTCGATTGTGATCTTGTATATCATATACTAGAGTAAAAACATATTTTTGATGTTCCTGCTACCACATGTAAACAATTAAGAACATATGTTTGTTTACCATCAATTGAAATATGTAACACTAGCTGTGTGTGTATAACAAACAAACCAACTCTTCAGCTTTATAATATTGAGTAAAAACATCGTTGAAAACTTAAATGAATAGATGTAACCGATTTTGCCCTGATAGTTCGATTTTGATAAATTTTAATTATTATTATCATTTTCGATTAAAACCTAAGTAATAACATATGTCGCAGTTGAAGTTTATTTATTTATATAATTTATAATAGAATATGACAAAAACTTTAGTCTAAAATGAGCTAAACGATGATCAAATTAATCTAAAGAAGAACTTCTAAGAAAGTTACAAAAAGACGTGTTTTAAAATGTTCTACAAATTTAAATAAATAATTATATTTTGCATGACGCAAAGATTTAAAATGTTGGCAAAGAAAAATCTTTGATAACAAGGTTTAAGTATAATTTATCATACCAGATCACCTTTGAAAGATATCGAAATGTGCCTCTTCTACAACATTGATGATATATTTAATACGTATTCGTTCTGCTTTATTTATATTTTTATCTTACACATACGTTACACACATTTTTATCTTACACATATAAAAGCGATAGTTTGCAAGGATGTGTTTGTGATTGTTACTATTTATGCAAAAACGAATAGTCGGATTTTGTTGAAATTTAGCACCCTGATAGTTCATGGCCTACATTAACACAGAATAGTAACTGCCATGGCTATCGCGACCGGAGCCGCGGTACTCAGTATTATAGTAACGGTCAAAACAAGGCTGTGTTACCTTTTGCGTATTTTAACTTAGTGTAGTCACGCCGTAGTTAAACATATGTATAATTTAATTACTCTCGTAGTTTGTTTCCGAGAAGCGTTGTAGCTACATAAAGGCATAAGTGTTTCGTGATAGGTCAAGTTCTTGAATATGTAAATACAGGGATATTAAATATTTCCATATAAAAATTTAATTCCGCGCAATAATTATAAATAAGCATTAATAATTCAAAAACAAGTACGAAACCACAGGCTTATCATAGAGGTGGACTTTAAAGATATAATATAATAATAAATAAATTAACAGAAATGGCGTTTCAGAGAAATAAAAAGCGAGCATACATGTAAAAGGTTTCTTAATGAATACATTAAGTTAGCTGATTCAAATTAATGACCAGGGGTAATTATCTGTGACCTGTGACCGATTTCCTTGACCTTTATAGGATGCATGCCTGTCCTGTTTGAAGTTGTATGTCCATGAGCGGCAGTGATCACTTAATTAATTACACACGTGTTATTAAAACGCTTAACTGACCCTTTTACATTAATTTAGAAGTAGTAAACGAGTTTGCAGGAAACGTTTGACGTGTGAACGTTTACCTTATGTTCTCTGTTGTCTATGGACATGTTTAATAGGTCCAAAGCTGGTAGAACGCTTTGCGGTTCGATTCCGGAAGCACCACCGCCTATTTCTGCCTAATAACAGCAGTGTTATGCGTGTTGTGTTCTGGTCTGAAAGATGTGGTAAGGGAGACATACTTTTCCGAGGCATTCCATCGTAGTCCTCAAAAGTAGCAACTCATCTGTGGCTAACTTTGGGTGATACTTGATCTTACGTAGGGTTGATTGCAGATGTCCATGAACGGCAGTAACCACTTGTCATCATCTGGGCTGCATGCTCGTTTGCTGCTTCCATACTATAAAAAAACTCTAATAGTATTTTAAACC
>DWLI01000626.1:0-19789 GCA_018249915.1 Cecropterus dorantes dorantes | reverse complement strand
ATTATTCTAACAATGCTCAAAGGACTCTCAGACACTAAATACTACAATTGATTTGGGATCGATCAGATTTACATCTCTGCTTTACAATTGATGCTGCAGTTGGGATTCACGATATTGTTAAGGCAAATTATTACGAGACCAACTGAATATACATGGTTATATTTAGTTGGTATCTTCACCTTCAAACCTTCAAACCATATAAGTTGTAGTTAGTTCTAAATATTCTTGTTTTTAAAAGTTACGTAGTTAAAGTCGCGGGGATCACTAGTATTTTATGTTATAATTGAGCAGCAAGGAAGATTTCAAAAAGATGATAGAACTAAGTATAGTTTGACTGAGGACGTACAACCGCCACGTTTATGTCTAGCGGGAAGCAAATCTCACGTTTCAATGATATGATGTTATTGCTATTTGGGTTACATAACAATGTGAGGAGAATATGTAACTAGTGACAATTTATCTATGATTTCAGGTAGAACCAGTCTAGGTTGCATATGTCTATGGGCATGGTGACCTCATTTGCAACTTGAAATTTATGAAAAAAAGAAACCATCCCCTAAATGGTCTAAACAGACGATAATTGGCTGTCGAAATTAGATCTGTACTTAAAATTATCCTATCATAAAATACCAATATAGGACCATATTGTTTACTTGTAATAAAAACCTAAATACCGCCACGCATGGTAAACGTAATAATGATATCCAATCATAAATCACAATATAGCAGATAGGAAAGCTTGCGTGCGTGTGCTGCATATATCAACATCGAAACTATGCTAGTGTAATGTTTACGAATAGGGTTTCTAAGAAATAAATATCGTTCGTGAAGCGTAATATGGTACAAGTAGATAATTAAAAAAACCATCAACTTTACTATTTTTGTAATAAGTGATACAAAAATGCCGACAAAATTCGTAATTTGTCGTGATAGTCGCGGCACTATTTTGCGATACAGCACAATTGCTTAGGAAGGTTTTAGTGAAGAAGTTATTTTTTATAGAGGAGCGTGCTACTTCCTTCACTTCCTCTGTTTGGAAACATTACTATCGATAGCAACGAATCACGTACTGAGATTGCAAATGTGGCAAAACAGGTCAAAATGAACGAACGGTAAGTGCAAATTACACAAAACACGGACGTTTGTCAACATTCGCCAGTTCAGCGTGCGCTAGATGCATAATGATGCAGACTGGCTGCATGATGCGAATTAGGATTGAAGTTCAATGAAGACACACGTAACAATGTACATTGTACAACTGTAAATTCAAATAATTATACATATATACTCGATGTACTACTAATTCCCTACGAGACATGATTCGCAACGATGAAATCCGTAGGCGAACAAAGCTTACCGACATAGCTCTCAAAATTTGCAAGCTGAAGTGGCAATGGGCCGGCCACATCGCTCGTAGGACTGATAACCGATGGGGCAGGAAAGTCCTCGAGTGGCGACCACGTTTAGGTAAAAGGAGCACAGGTCGCCCCCCCACCAGGTGGACCGATGACCTGAAGAAGACAGCGGGAAACCGTTGGATTCAGAAGGCACAGGACCGGTTGGAGTGGCGCCGTTTAGGGGAGGCCTATGTCCAGCAGTGGACCTCGAAAGGCTGATGGATGATGGATGGATAATTCTGCAGCTGCTATTAACACCCTTTTTGAATTACAGTACACTTCAGCTCCACGCTTCCGGCGTGCCTCCACGATAGATGACGGAATCGAACAATTTTATGGGCGCCAGTATGGGTTTTTTGCTTTTAGCAGCTTTGTTGCCAGCCACTTTAGAGCCCCGGTTCAAAAGCTTTTTACGCCAATAAAGTTATAAGGTAGCCAATCGCATACACTGAAAGACCGATAACCGATAGGGAAGAAAGCTCCTCGAGTAATAAATTGCCTCTGTATAAATTAACTACTCTATTACTCTAAAAGGTAATAAAATTGCTGTTCTTTAAGCACCACTATTACCAGGTTGCGTTAATTGAATAAAATCCGGTAAATAAGGCTGCTAACGGATGATATTTGGCTCTCATTTTAAGTTAGTAATAATTTAAATAATCAATTAATCATGTTTTAAAAAATGTATCTTTTAGAATCCAAGAACGTAGGATGCTAAATTTTTCAATGTTTTGTATCACCTAAATAGAATGTGCACGATATGAAATGTTCACCCTGTATTACACTTAATGATGACTCAAGAGTGAATAGCGTGTAATATCCGTTTTGTTGCATATATTATATCACTTCCGAAAAGCAGTTAAAGGCAATTAGGTATTGTATAAATGCACGTAAAAATACCGTAATATTTTTAACAAAAACAGTTTCTCAGCATTCATTAAGACTCATAGTACAGTGGCAACAAATAATATTATTTTTTCTTATAATTTACTTGGGCGTGCTTCACTTGTCGTTATTTTCAGTAAAATCAACTATTTACTATACAATTATAATATCAAATAAATAAAAAAAAGATTTTAGATAATGATCTACACTTTAATTTTAAAGTTCATAAGCACATTCAGATATGAGATCTTTTTTAACCGGCTGCTGTAGTTGAGTTTTAACACATTAAAATTCTGACTTTAGATTATCCTGAGTAAATTTTAGGAGGTTCCTATATTGAAAACTTCACTTGAGTATGGGTTTATATTTAAATATTTTTAAGGTGTTAGATAACTCATTCCTTTATATATCGTATGTTCTATGTATCGTACGCGTTTGCATTTTTCTTGAGGTGTTGGTTAATAGGTATTGGTATGATAGACGAGGACCTGAAGTTGCGTTCTCTAGTTGGTCAGAATAAGTAGAATAGAAAATAATAAGCCATTATGAAAATGTACAAAAACATACTAAATTTTGTAATAGAATTAATAATAATTGGGCATAAACTAATCACGGTGGTCAAGACAGACACACGTGCAACTTATCTTTCAAGCAATGTTTCGCTACGTTTTGTTTACTTTTTTGACTTGAGCTTTACTCCTGTGATTATGACAGGGACTGCCGCTGCCACTGAATTCGGCATATGTCTGATTAAGTTAAGTATAAAAAATTAAACTGATTATATTTCGACCACTTACATAATCTAACTTCCATGCGAACGAATTCATGACCAGAATGTAGCATAGAATATAACTTTGACAGGTTCTTTGCAAAATTCAATCATTACAAACACAAAACATCAGCATTTTTTTTTCTAACAATTCTATTGGGATAGATCGTTATTATAGACACAGGTAAATAAGCTCTAAATTATAATAATTTATGGTAGTACATTACTTCTTATATTATGGAACCACATTCCCGCTGCAAGTCCAATCCCGCAGGATGGCCGATGTCGTCGTAAAGCCCCTGATATATTGTCGTTCAGGCATTTTGTGGTTGGACGTGCGTTTGAAGTTTCATTATCATGGACGTTGTGCAGAATTTATGACGATGTAATGAGTCGTAAAGATCCATGTCTTAAAGTCCTAAGTCTTAAATCTAATGGTAATAAATGCTTTAATATCTATAAATAAATCAGGTAACATATGGGTAATAGATAAGCATATGTAATATTTATTCACGTTTAATTATCTTCGTATTTCATTTAAGTATTTAATTTATGCGTATTTATTATTATCATATGTATAGTTTTGATTTTATCATTTAATCCATGTTAAGTTAATGTTTATTTTAATGTTCTATCAATGTATCTAAAGGTATTTTGCTTTGTTAAAGTTAAGAAGGGTTTTTTTGTACGTATACATTTTCAGATACGTGGATGGCGTCAAAACTATCAATCAAAAACTAAATTAGCGTAAATGATTATGAAGCCCATTTTGAGATAAAATAAATCATGTGCATCATTCGATTTAAACAAAATTTCCTCGCTAGGGATCAAACGAATTCCTTATGAATAAAATAACAACTGTTTAATTCTTCTTGCGTTTCGGTGGAAGGGTCAGGAGGTCAGAAAGGTCAGGTCACTTATATGAGGCGACCATTTTAGTTCTTCTGACGTTATCTGACCGAATTTATTTAAAACCCCTGTTATGTATATGGACCTGTTCTGTATAACCATAAGGACTGCATGCTCATTTGCTACTTCAATCGGATAAAAAAATACTGAGCTACGATATGCTAGAATAGAAGTATGCTATTAAGAAATCTAATTTATTTGAAGGATATAATCGAGTTATATGCTGTCTACAGAATTGTTTTCGACATATTCTAAAAGTTAATAAACCTGATATTGTTATATTTATGTAAGAGCGTCAGAGGTATCAGAAAAATGGGGTTATAAAAATAATTATATATGTTATGTTTAACATTCATAACAAAATCTCGTGTCTGAGTTGTGAGAAATGTAATAAGTAGTATCAATCTGGTCATTTCAATGGATACTTATGGAAACGAATGCTCTGACGTTGAAAAAAAGGTACCGAAGCAATTATTCATTATAAGGCAATGTTAAATAAAGATTTAATCTTTATTTGTTATGCTTAAGTTTTTTAAATATTCAATACATATATGTATCTACTAATAAGATGCGAAGGGTGATTGTGGAGCCGGTTATGCTGGCAATTAAAGATAAATAGTTTGGATTTTATTACCTTATTATTTATTATCCGAAAGACAGATATTTTGATTGAAATAATTAGAAATTTTATAAATATATAAGTGATATAAGTGATAAATAGTTTTCAAACTAACATTACCATTTAACTGCAAATGACTGTTAATAAAATTTCTACTTGTTTCACTGTTCGCTGATATTATGCACAATTAAATAAAACGACGTCTACTTACGACAATACATGTAAATGAAAGCATTGTTATGGATACACTAATGTCTAACTGCACTTACTTATGAACATTACGTTTCTAGAATAATATATATCTAATCTATAAATATAACTTAGTTTATGCAACGAAACTCATCATCGTGTCAGCCTTTAACTTATTTAGTGCACCCCTTTAAGCATATTCTGAGACTAATGTATAGAAAAATATTATAATGTAAAGCAGTTAAAGCTATAAAAATTTAAAATAAACTTCCTACTTAATCATACGTAAGTACCTAAAACAAGTAAGTAGTAGTATAAGTAAGTAGGAAATCCACTTAAAATGATGGTACATGATAGAACCCTTCGAGATTTTCATTTCATTTCATATCTATTTATTTTTGCTTAATAACTGTACGGATGAGCTCTAATATGTTCTAGTTTGAACGGTGGTGTAAGGTAGAGACACTTATATAGATTTGACGTTATACCAGAATTCCCAGGTGTAGCAACTCATCAGATTTCCTCTCGTATATCTCGTTTTATATTAGATAAATATGAATGAATGATAATTGCAGAGACACAGTTGTCTAATATTACGTGCCACTTTTTCTTTCCGACTAAAATTCCATTCAATTACATTTCTGCATGGTTGAAGGTAAAATAATCTATTTTATTCTATTCTATTCTATTCTATTCTATTCTATTTAATCTATTTTATTTTATTTATTTTATTTGGAACATATTTTCTCCACATCGTTATTTCTCCGAGGTCTTCAGACGTCCAATTTAGACCTCTAATACAAGTTTCCACTAGATAAATAAATGGTTATAAAATGGGTTATAATACATAATCACATTGTTGTGTTGTACACAATAAATGTGCATATGTATTATGTTTCAGTATTACGAAATCGATGTATATATTTTTGGACGATACTTCTTTTATATTTGTGTTGTAAAAATATCAGGCTTAATTTTTGTGAATGTATGTATGCATTGCGTTGTATGTATGCTTCAGCGTTTGTCCTTATATTAATATATAATGCGTTATATTACCTATTCCCAAGCTGAAAGCAGTTGAAGTAAAAATGGGTTTGTGGTATTATTATTTTTTTTTTAATTTGTGTATATTTATGGTACCCGTAGAGGCATTAAAATATGATATTTACGTCATCATTAACCTAATGTCGTCCTAATCCTAGATATGGACTTGCTCTCAGAATGGTAAGGATAAGGCCGTTTGCAAACTTATTTTAAAAATCTTTAAGGCATATAAGTTTCCATACAATATTCATCTTCCCGGTTCAATCATGTGAAAATTATTTTCGAATATACACATGGATGCCAAAAGTCAGAGGTTTACGCCACCAGCTACGTTTTTAAGTTTTTGATTGAAATCCTGAAACCTCTGCGAGAGACGACGAAGTTCAGACCACTTAGCTATCACTACTTGTATGCACATAATGCCTATGTGATGTATAATAATTTGTTTCTTTATTAGCGTAATATAGTGTTTATAGGTGAATAAAAACATATTTCACTTAATAATAAATGTTTTCATTTACACAATAAAACCTTTGTGGTTCTACTCGGAAGGACCATCACGCATAATTCCGTTTTACGACTATTTCTACTTTAACTGGTTCGGTTTGACTAATACGAGATGATCTAACTTAGTTGTCAGGTATACATCAACACAACGCACCTATCTCAGGTCGATCAGATCGGCTGATCTCAGGTCAGATGCTGATGATAATTAACCCCAGATAGGGCTAATTACTGATGACCATGAATGGCAGTATCCACTCCTCAAGAAGACTGAATACTTTTTTGTTCCTTCTTTATAGTAAAAAAAAACTATACAAAAAATGTATCATGTATTTCTGGAATTATTAATTTTTATCATTACCATATCATCATATTCATATACGAGTATGTTAGAAAGCCTGAGTAATTTGTCATTTATTAAAATAGAAATTCATACGCTTTATTAAATTAATATTTAAATATGCAGATATATTGTAACATAAATTGTCATAGTACCTCGTATATTTTTATTTGCTTATATAATTAACCAGGATGGATTTTCAATAAAAGAAGACTGCGTTCAATTCATGGAAGAGTCTATGAATTCGAACCTAACTTGACCGGTTTTTAATAATGACTCAAGTTTAAGAACATGTAGACATATTTAAAAATAAGAATAAACTAGATATTTCGCTGTTACATTACTTTTTAAAAGCTGCGTTTACATTATCTAATTAAAATTTACTACTAACGCGAGTGTACTTTCGCAATGGAGTGTAAAAAAATAATATTTAATTGACGATGAGTTACGTATTTTACTGGGTCGGTGCGTAATTCTAATGAGCTCGATTTTTGGAACTATGTAAATGAAATGCAAATGAAATGTTTCGGAACGCGAAGGTAACTAATGTGGAAATTAAAATGTACTCACGAAACAATGACTTCAGAGGTGCTGAGCGGTTTGCGAGAACACTTTTCAAACTGGCCTCGCGTGCATCACCGGTTTGTTAACTTTGCGCGGGAACAGGCGCGCCACCATGCGTGCGGATGGCACGATGAGTAAAGACAAACTAAATGAATATCTGGTGGTTCGTGATGCGTGACGGATGCACGTGCGACGTGCGCTACGCAGCCAGAGGCATCTCCTCTCCACGATACTTGCATACGACGATGTGCGATAACGCCCGGCCTGCGTTACCTGCACTTTACTTTTAACAGTAATTGTTTTGACAGACGCTCGTAAGATTACTTCACAGGTAGAGGATGTGATACTACTTACGAGCGCTTTGTAGCCACGTATATACTTCGTGAGATTTACTTGCGAACATGTTTTTGAAATTAATTTCAGTAGGTAACTATTAAATTATAAATAGATACCTACTGATGATGTGGTATTTATAATGCGTACTTTAATTCGATAAGATAATTATATGTAAACGTTTACATAGATTCATTAAGTCTATGTTTCAAAGTTGAAAAGGGATTCTGAAGAAATTGAAATACTGTATGTTCGCCAAGTTTTTAGAGGGCATTATCTGAGATCCTATTAGAAAAGAAAAGTAAAATTACAACACAATATAAGTAGGTACATGTAAAATGCATTTGATTGATGAAATACACTACTAACCTTTCAATCAAATAAACATAACATCATAATCACCACACAAAATATAAATCGTCATTGAAAGACAAAAATATTCAACCGACAAAATGATAATTAAAAAAAACAGAACATTAAAACGCTCTTTTAGCTTTAGTATAGTTCCAGTGACGAAATAAGAAAGGTATGTATTTGTCCCGTGACCCGCTACAAAGCATTGCGTTGCGTACGAGTTGCGTTTTCGTAGAGACGGCGCGTTGATGTCGTTTGTAGGCGGTGCGACTTTCGCGATGCGCACGGACGCGTCCATTGATGAGCCGTTTCTGTTATATTCTTCGATCGAGTGCTCACCATGCTCCATTACTCACATATGACGTATTTTCATACACATTCTTCTTCCATATATTTATAGAAAACCCATGTACATTTAAGTAAATAGAATAATAACCAAACGCTTCCACGCATACAATTGCTACATACAATTGCTTGAGTTTAACGAATAAGTTGTTGACATGAATAAGTTAAAAGATCAAAAACTATATAAACATTCTATCTGACATCTGTTTTGTAAAGATCTATATGTTTATCTAGTCTGTGTAAGTTAAAAATTATCATTCGGAATAATTGGTTGAAACCAAGAGGAAATATTGAAGTAAGAAATCAATTAAATAAAATTCGTTTAGAAACAATCATTTAATTTATTTTCGCATAAGAAAGCTTATTTATAACTTCATTATCTAGCATTAGAAACAATTGTTTCATTTGAATAGTAGTCAAATTGATTGCGCTCAATGATGATCGATCGTTTTATTGGTGAGTGAGATTTGAGCTTCGGTAAACAAACTGTTGTTAATAATAATTTTATGCATATAGCTTTAGCATATAACCTACATGTCATGTGCGGACGATGCTGCTACGGTTGACTGGTTAATGTAGTTATGCATGCAAATAAGTGCGTCGGAAAGCAATTTTTCTTTTTCCATCCTGTATGTGCATCGCCTCAGCCGCGACTGGATGTGAGTGGGTACCTACTTTAATTTTATCTATTTTCTATAAATACTTCCAAGAGCATGTATAGTTGACGGCAATCGTTAAACAAGTTACCTAGTTCAACAAAATGCTAGGTTAAGTCTACTTTTAGTTTAACTTAATGAGCCAAATGACAATCCTTAAGCAGTCTTCGAAGTGTTATGAGTAAAGTTAATTGATTTTCTGCTATAATATTTAGAGAGTTGTTGAGTCTACGTTTCACTAAATTTGATGCATTAATTATCTCTATACTTTCTGAAATTTGTAATTCAACACATTTACAAAATACATTGGTAAATGTAAAATAATATAAATAATACATAATTAAAAATGATTGTAACAAGTGTTAGTACTTATGAATTAATAAGGTACAATAAATATCAGTAAGATTAATTAAAGGCACGTCTATAAAACAATTTCAATGATAACTTAGCATCTATCAAAGTCGAGAGAGCAATTAAAATAAGAGATACAGATGGTTTAATTGCACTTTGGGTCTAGTATCGATTTGTTAGCGCGGCGGCTACTGCCTACTAGGCGAGTGCTGTGGGTGGTGGATCTATTTCAGATTCCAATATAAGCAATCTATATTAAATGACGCTAGTGATACAACACATATTTACAATACTTTAGTGTTTGAGAATTTCTTTGTTAACAATGTCCGGACAGTTTTCAATCATCACAACACCGCAATTCACCGAGCCCGTATACTTTACACAACGTTACAGTCTTAACCACACCTACGTTCTATCCAATCTTATCTAAGCGTTCCAGTCTTATTCAAAACCTTGTGACTTCCAGTATTCATAAGGCCCGTCAATTTAAGGCGTAGACAGGTGTTCGAAGCGCAACATAATTGGCGCGTGAGAAACTAAGTCGCTGGTTATACTTTGTTTGTGTGTTGCGGACGATCGTCATCGTCGCTATGTTCTTCTTGTAGGAGCAGGCTGTCAGGCGGGCCTCGGGGAGGCGCTCGTGCAACCCCACTGCGCTTGGACCCACCTCGACTGAACATCCGCGATAGTTGGGCAAACTTCTTCCGCGACGCTATGAAATAACAAAAGGCACACATTACGAATTTTTGTGGCATAACAACTAAGTTACTATTCATTTGTTTTTCAGTAGAAATTTATACTGTGACCTCATTTCTAAAGGTTGTAGAATTCACTGTGAATCGTGTGGAACGGGCAGTCAAATTCAGTCCCCGGGGTTGTGGGCTACACGTAAGATATTTCGAGCAGTGCATTTATCCTATTTTTTATCCTAAAAATATTGGTATGGTACTTCCATTACATAAAAAGCTCTCTAAATCGAATAATTTTTTGAATAAGTAAGCAAAATAGGATGAAATATACATTTATAATTGCTGATACTTTGGCAACCGAACTACAAGCAGTTCTACCTACCTAATCCTCAATCATTAAATTATTATTCTTCTTTTATTTTTCACCTGTGTTTATAAATTCTAAACTTACTTTTCCCCATATTCTTTAACCTTTCTTTAAATACTGCTTCATCATCATGAGGTTTTGTCTTATGTCCTTGGTCATTGTCTAGAGCGGCAATAAATTCTTGGTTCCACCTAAGTTCGGCCATAAACTCCTCGTTCTGTAATAAAGTTGCAATACGATCATCGTCCATCTCCAAGCTCAGATCTATCCTGGCATCTGTACCCGGTGGAATTCGAAGAAACATTGGTGGAAGTGGTCCAAGCATTCGTGGTACCCATTTTCTTCTTACGGCGAGCGGAACAGATTCGTCTTCCATATCTCTGTAAAAAGTACTTGTATAGAAATTTATGTACAACACATTTTTATAATGAATTAATTTATGTCCATCCATTCATCCAACACTTAGAAGCGCACTGCTTGATATACGAGTAGGATGCGGACTGCGAGAAAGCGGTCAGTAACTATGGTAGGCACATATGACCGCGGTAGCTAAACTAAACTACCGTTCTGAATTAACAACTTCACTTATCTACGACATACTCGTATACAAAAAGAGGGGGGGTGGAGCTCTTTGAGGAAACATGGTTAGAGTATTTTGAAAACCTATATACATATATGCAGTACGTGGGAAGGTATAGGTGCGTAATCCCTTAACATTTTAAGAGAAGACCGAGACACTAGCTCAGCAGTGAGAAAATATTGGTTTATATATGTTACTTTATAATATATAATAGGTAACGTCATCATTACCTAAACCATTACATTCTCTGCTAATAGTGATTATACTTGATTACCCAGGAAGGGTTTATTAGACATCTATAACAGTTCACATCACGAATACTTAATAAACTTAATAATAATAGTCAAAGTTTGCGTCATGACGCTTTGGAGAATCGCTAAGCTTCTATTAATCGTGTAGTCTCTATAAAAAAGAACAAAAATACGAAATAAACAACAAACACATTTTTACTAGGAGTGGCGACGTCTTTTACATACTAAATTATGTGTTTAACCGATAGGTACCTAATTATGCAATAAAAAATAAAAAATGAAATAAATGCAAACAAAACAAACCATGTAAAATTATTACGCATACCTACTATATGCGTAATAATTTTACATGGTTTGTTCCTTGAAAAAATTGATAATCACTGATCTATAAGAATTCATAATTTCACTCCACTACAATTTGGGCATGTTAGATATGAAATGGTCGGTACGTCCGGAGATACAAAAATGCATAGCATATATACCGTGAAAGACTGTGAATGGCAACTGTCGAGTAATAGCCGTAAATAACAAATCGAAAAGTATAATTTTTATCTTTTCGAAAAGGTTTCATAGTGTTACCGACTATGGACACGGTATGTCACATGAACTCGTTCTTTGTTTTTTACATATATCATGAAAACCTACATAAATATTTCATCAGGCTATAAAAATAGGTTGCTTAAGTAAAATTACAAGCAACTACATAACTAAAGCTACATATGCGGTGATCAGCGATCGCAATGAATTACATTACGTAGTCGGGAGCAGGGCCCTATTACGAACCTATTTTTATAAAACTACTGGTTTTATTCAAGCCTACCTTGTACGACTATCATTCTAGAGATGTAGGCAGATAATAATAATATATCTAGGAGACTCTACGTTTCAAAGGTTAACGCGCTTTTATGTAAAGGATAAGTTAAATGTTGGGATAGGATCACTACCCCCAAAGAAAAATACTAATTTTGAGATTGGGTGATGTAGTGTTTGGGTGTAGCCATTGATAAACAATCAAAGTGTCAAATTAGGCTGCAAACACTGGTAGTCCGAGGTTCAAACTCGAGGAACCCATCTTAATTTTTTTTCATTTACGAATATAATATATTAGAAATCTTGTACCACCAACGGTAAAAGAAAAAAATCGTGAAAACATGATGAAAGTTTACGTGCTTGAATTACTTGAAGAGTTATGCAAAAAATCCCCCCAAATAGATAAATGCGAATACCTGTCAATACGGATTTGGCAAGCGTGGAGACTATACGCCGTTATAAACATAAATTTAATCAGGGCTTTTCTGTGAGGGCACGTGAGATAAATATCGAAAACGTCGAAAAATTGCTGAAAAAGAAAGGATTTCGAAAAGTTTCATCTTTACATTTGACAAGAAGTGGAGAGGGCGCGCAAAAGAGCCTAGATTTAACTAATATAGTTTGTGCTAATTTAATTATGTACTTCACAATATATTTGTATTTATTCATTTTTAAAATACGATATGACTTTTTATAGTGATTTGAGTAGGTACATTTAGATATGTAAACAATAAATTAAATTATTTTATGTCATTAATCGCAATCAGATATATACCTCTACCTAATCCAAAATTAGTATGTATGTAATTATTGTTGTTCTGAAGTCAGATTAATTTAATATTCTTAATTGCCAATAAAGCTCAGGCTGTGGTAATGCCTAGACCCAATTAAACTTAATCATGCATGATGTTCATTGTCCACGTCGTAAGCAATTATTGTAAGTTGTTACGTTATGCAAACGTTAATTAGTGCTAACATAGATATAATTTGCGGACATTATTCATGTATTTATAGGTAACTACGATTATATATATATGCGAAAATGCTAAACGTTAAATAGATAGATTTATTATTTCGTGTTGTGTCATATCCCGTCACGCTAACTTGTTGCGCATTTTTTTATTTATAGATTGTGTTTATTGCTTATTCGAGTATTAACACTGAGGTTTATTTTAAGGTATTATTTAAATAAAACAGGTCTCATAGCTGTTTTATTAACCCTGGTAGTATGGGAGTCTATCAAAATATTTATGGGGTCATAAACTCACACAAGTGCAGTAGTATCGTTGTCATCACCGTTCTCAATAAGACGAGAGCTCGTACGTTTGTCCTTGCGGCGTGACGGTGAGCTGCTTTCCACTCGTTCCATCTCTAGACGCAACCGCTCGTTTTGATTATCGGTGCTCATAGCCAACAGCTGATCGATCGTCGCGTCAACTGCACCTTGATTTGCTCGGAGCACCGCCTCGATAACATCGTCATCCATGTCCGGGAACATAGTCTTGAAGTCAGTCATCGCTTGCGTGAATTCTAGCTGCGTGGTAGACGCCATCGTTCCGACGGGTCCTAGTGGCGAGCCGCCGGGAGACGTCACGAGCAAGCGTTTTTTGCCGGTAACACAGCTGATTTGTGACGCAGAACTACCGCAGTGCCGGGGACGATCGGCGCCGCGACGGCATAAGCCATCCTCGCGGCACACTGGACACCGCGGTGGCTAGTTTGAGTCCTCTCTTTGTTAATTAGCGTTAATTTGTCGCGACAATCCTGTAACGCTTTCAACACCGAGCAATACCATGATGTGCAATTTTCACTTTCGGCATTTCAGGTGCGCAATGCGCATGCGCGGTGCGGAGGGTCGCGGAGGGTGAAGTCGATATAAATAGAGTACGCGTAAACGGAGGAGACGATGCGCGGTGCTTCTGTTAGCGGCTCTCCGGAACACGCTCGTGAGATCCGCCGGCGTATTATGCGCATGTCCGCTGCATTGTTTGTAAATTCCCTCATCACTTTGACCTTTGCGGCATTGTAGGGATCAACATACGGAGTGAACTTCAAAAACCATATCCCTATTGTTATGTCACAACATCTAATACGTACACAAAACGCTTATGGTCAAGTACTTAGGACAGATATAAGTCTTAACAAAATTATATTCAGGTCATTATTTACTGAACCCAATATTTATTGAGAAATGAGATTTTCCTTAGGACGATATATCTATAAATAATGTAGATACAAACTATGATTACACGATGCATATAAGAAATATCCAAATTCATAATATAATTTTCTGTAAATGGTTGCGAGAGTAAACGAGAACAAAGCTAATAGAATCAAATAAAAATATTCATATGGTCTGCAAGAAATCGATTACATGTCAAAATTAGTTTTTCGAAGTTATAACTATGTACATAGACTTTGTGTACTTACTTTAATGGCACATATCAGAATGACAAACATTACTTTATTATATTTATAATATAATTTAGTAATAGTTTGTAACGAGTTAAATATAAATTGCATATAAAAAAGGTGCCTGTGGCACCGATTTGAGAAATTATTGTTATTTATTCTCTTTGAAAATATTCTTCTATGTCGCCTTCAAACACTAGTGTTTGATGGCGACATAGTAGATTTCTTTTTATATTTTACAGGCTAATCATACATTTCATTAGTCCCGGATATTTTGTAAGAAAAAAATGATAATTTCGTTTTTTTCGTGTTCTTCATTAAAATCAAATTATAAGGCTTAATGCAATGAAAGAACTAATAATTTGCAGGTATAGTTTATAAATAAAACACCATATGTTTGTCTCTAATTTATTTTGGTTAAGTACATACTTACACAACGTCAATAATTTAATAGTTAGTTACTATTTACGCCATTTTCTAACACTGATTTTGTACCTATTGCACTAAGTAACTAAAATAAATTGGAACCAGACCATGACAAAATAGCTCATAAACCTGGGCCAAATAAATTTGTAAAATACCTAATGAAAAAAAATAAAATAATAATGCATATTACCTATATAAGAAATATAAATATTATTGGGGTCGACATAGAATAAAGGATTATTACAGTTAAGATTAATAGTGCGAACGATACTTCACTCAATTATCTAAATAAGGAATGTTGGCGTAATTTCGGCGCTGCGCTAAAGACGGTATGAACCAAATTGCAGATGTGGGTTATATATGTTTTTTTAATTTGCCACATCATACACATACGTCACTTTTATAGCATATGCAGTTTAAAGAGAGTGTTTTAGTATTTTTTTAATGATGATAATACCCAGATTTACATAAATATTTCTTTTATTTAAATTTTGAGTTTCCCCAAAATTTCTGACTGTATATTTTTCCTTTAGTCTATGTAGATTTAAGTTTTTTCTAAGACAGTTTGATATACAAACGTACTCTTAACAAGCGACGAATTATGAATATTTGTAAAGGAAAGTATAAAAAAATATGAATTTCGAGAATTTATTTTCATTTTAGCGATGATATACGAGCCAATTATACTTACTAAAACAATACTACAACATAAACGCAACAAGTACGAAATAATGCAATCAAATAAGGAAAAAACAACTAGGTTTTTTTACAATTTAGGCCACATTGAAACTACTTACGGAAAGGATTATAGGTACGCATATCTTTATATCTAGAATATAATTTAGACACCAGAACATTTAAACATTTTTTTCTTTTTAAATAATGTTGAGAGAGATCAAAACACTGCTTATATCTATGATATCAGATTTTTAGAAATTTATTAATTTGTATGAAATTAAATGATTTTAAGCAAGTGCTGTTGATAAAAGCAAGATATATCGTTTTTTTTAAATATCTACTTTAATTAGTAAATAGGATTAAAACATAACATGAAAATAGAATTACACTAAAACATTAATAAATTGAATTGGAAATTAACAATTGGATAATATTTGAATGAATATTATGCTTAAGATCGTTAGCGGCACAATATCTTTATAACGAAACACTTCATTCCTTCAAATTATTTGACTTTTGTTGCTTTATCAATATAAATTCATATACTTAACACTTCATTTGATAAAAAGTATTAAAAAATAGGTCAGTTAAGTTTCGTTATAGAGCATATTACACTGAACGTTATGTAAATGATATGGAATGTAATAGAAGTACTTGTATAAATGATTAATTACCTAATCTCCTAAATAAGTTCTGTGTCAAGGGTGTTACTTACTTTACATGAGTTCTAGAATAAGAACATATTCGAAATATCGAAGTATAAAAATAAAATTTTATCGCCTCCTAATGCAATGGCACTACCGTAGCTATATACCAAACGTAAATAAACATGACTATGAAGACGCAGCCATGATTGTTCGAATAAATACCAAATGCATTTACTAGCATTTTATGTAACAAACACCTTACAAATAAAAAGGCAATTAATAGATTACTTAATAACATCATTTATTTGATTTTAACGATTAAATAAGATACTTATGAATTTTAATTTAAACAGGTCTCGTTTGTAAATTTAAAAAGTGGTTAGTTTGTAATAAGACAGTTATTTATAAATAATACAATATTTTGATTGTAGTTTTTATTTTAAAATACCCTTTCTTTAAATATAAGGTACACCATATTAGTAAACAAACTATGTTAACAAACAAATTATGTTACTTATGTAATCTAAAAATTGCCTGATATACAATAAAATATTAATAATGTCCCTCCTACGCTTTTGCGTACTCAGGCATAAAATACACGATTAAAGACATGAAGATCCTAGAAATGCAATAGAATTATAAAAATATGAAATAAAAAATGATAACTCAATGTCAAAACATTGAAGCACTGGAAAGTTCATCCCGGAATTGACAGCTTAATAGAGGTATATTTAATACTGCACCATTTTATTTCTACATGTCTATATGTTAATTATCAGTGTTGGTTTCAATGCAACACATCGGCAACTTTATTTATCTTAAACTTGAGTATATGTTATGAAATCAGCAATACAACTTAATACAAGAACACCGACATAACATACATTTATTTGTATTTAAAAGGCATTGAATTTCAATACTTTACAAAAAAATACCTAAAGACACACTTTTCGGACGGATTGACAAATTTATGCATGTCATTTTAATTTGGTTTCCAGAGTGTATATTTAATTAGGCAATAAGGAAAAATAAAGTTATACATTTCCTACCAGTTGTGAGGAAAACGTTGGTTTTAAAAGTACGAAAAGTCCTATAATATTAAAAAAGGGAATTATCTATTTATTTAATATCTCCTGTAAGCTCATATTGGATTATCGAAACAGACTAACCAATGAAATCGTATGTTCCTCTTACTTAGTCACATTAACAAATAGGTGAATTGGTATAGTGACAAGAAAATGCTTACCTGTAAAAACATTGTAATATAATGGCAGGTTCAGTTGGGTTGCATATAGTTTAAATTTATACATTATTCGGGTATCTAGTATTAAGTTGACTTTCTGGTGGTTAAAAATTTGAAATTGGCACAAATTGGTTGGATATCAGTGTGCTGTCAAATACACTGCTCTATAGGGGTAGATGCTGGTATATTATTATCTGTATCCTCAAGTTCTAGAGAAGGTCAATTTTGTAGAATTGATAATTTTGTTGGTGGTCAGATAATTGTAAGTAGAGCCGAGGTTGTCTTTAAGTAACAAGGGGATAATTTTGTAATAATGTTCGTTTTTATCGCCCTATGCCCGCTTTTGTGTTATATTGTGACAACTAGTGATTTTGGAATGCTTCTAGATAGTTGTATGTTTGGGCTGGCTTTAGGTACAGTAATGGCCACTGGCATTCGTTTTTGATTGCATTGGCAGCAATAAATATTTAGGTAAAGACTATCAAAGCCCAGTGCAATGGATCTTTTAGGCTAGGTGTAGGTAGATTTGCGTCAGCAAGATATATTTAAGTGGAGTAATTAAATGATGTCTAGATAAGGATAATCGTAGGTATATCAATGTTTGAGCTGACTTTAGGTACGGTTGGCGGCATTTAAGGTAAGGTTGGCAATAGACATTTAAAGTTGGAACTATCAAAGCCTCGTGCAATTGTTTAGGCTGGCTTTAGGTACGGTTGGCGATAGTTCACTGCTTTGCATGAATAACCAAACATTCAAAATTCATCAATTTGATGTTAAAGATATATTTCTCCTCCTTATTGCTCTCTTTCTTCTTCTCCTTACTGGTCAACTCCACTGTTGCGGCCTTCGAATTTCTATTATTTTAACTTCATCAATTAAAACGTAAAATTTAAGTGACTCTCCTGTAAATTCATTTTAATATTTTTTGTGTTAAGCTATTATCCATGCAAAGCAACGATTAGGTATTTGTTTCTCATGTTGGCAATAGATATTGAAGGAATTATAGCGCCGCGTGTCCGGAGCGGCGGCGCTACACGCGGGCGGGCGCGCCGGCCTGCGGCAACATCACCACGGCCGTGGCCGCGGCCGGCTGCTCGCTCGGGGGCGTCTCCGGCTGGAAATTACAATATTTTAACATTATTATATGTATATTCTTGTATAATGGGTATGAAAGAGCTGGAAAGAAAAGTTGGTTGTTCCACTCAAAGTTCTCGAGACACAATGTTTAAAACACAGAGGTTCATTATTTACATAAAGACTGAAGATGAAGAAGAAAGAAGAAGACCCGGTGTAAACGTTCGCATTCACAGTTGAAAAGCAACCGTCGACTCTTACGGGCTTTATGCAAGTAATAGTCTACCAAATTTGGTGTAAACAACCGGGTTGTCTACCACCTTCTGCGTGATATGTCATATGCAGGCGGTAAATTACCTGGTGTACACGAATCCTAGACATTAATTAATTTATAACAATAATTAAAATAATAACCTTAACAAATTTGCTCTCCCACAGCCGGACAAGTGTTTCCTATCAAATGTGAATGCTTTTGGGCAATCAACCACGATTACCAAGGAGACATAAAAACAAACTGCAACTTTGAAAAAATGATTGCACAAAATTCTTGAACATGTAAATTGACTCACGACTTTTCCCTTTACTGTTAAAATAACGGACAAATATAATAATTCTTAGTACCCATATTTAAAAAAAACAATGTGTGTACTGAGAGTATTTGAGACCCAGCAGCACAAGAGGCGCTCTGTACAAGTTATCTAGGGTATTGCAGTTTCTTCTTTATAATTATAATGAAATTTAATTCATTATTTGATTACGATTTTTATTTTCACTGTGTACTTGTATTTGTTACCTATCTCTCCTATATAACATTTTCCCTCTCTAATCTACACACATTTTTCACTTTTTTATCCCTAATTCTTCTTTCCTATTCCATGCATAGGTTGTCTGGAAGAGATCGCTGCTCAGCGATAAGACCGTCTATTGCATACGACGCTTGTAATCTTTTATGATATTGTTATTTTTATTTATGATTACAGTGTGCATTAAAGAGTATTTTATTCTATTGTATGATAAATGAACGAACAGAACGAGAAAAGTGAATGAAATATAACAGTAGAGTAACCGTAACTTATTACAGTTTCTTCATTACAATTATGGTGAATGAACGAACAGGACGTGAAAAGTGAATTAAATGCATTATTAGTAACCGTAACGATAGCGGGATCGGCGGCTGCCATGAGCGTGGCGGCGCGGTACGAGGGCGGCGGGGTCTGCTTCACGGCCTCCTCGTAGTCCGGCAGCAGGCTGGAGTAGTCCGGCGCGGGCACGTACGGCGCGCTCACCACGCCCTCGCTCGAGATCACGAACGGGGGGAGGTTCTGCAGCGAGTGCGCGCGCATCGTCAGGTAC
>DWLI01000625.1:0-19800 GCA_018249915.1 Cecropterus dorantes dorantes | reverse complement strand
CATAAGGATAAGTTCATGTTCCACTATGCGACTACAAAAGGTGTGATCAATATGTGCCTATTACAATAATCGACTAGATCTTTATATGTGAATTCTATTTTATTGAAAACGAGTGTCCTGCTGCTATAGTTACGCAGCTATAGTTTTTTACTCAGAAACTCAAAATACTTTCTATAAAAAAATATAATATTACATCATATAATTTGGATCACTTCAATAATTTTATAGCAGTAAGTTATTTTTTGTCTCAAATAAAAAAAAAAAAAATTTAAAACGAACGAAAAAGAACAAATCCTTCAATTTTAAACTGGTATAGTATTGTCACACATGTGGCTATAAAGCCTTTATGAATGTTAAAAACAGTGTTAGTGCAGCATTCATAGTATAAGGAAAGACGGAAAGCGTAAGCCCATAAATCTAGTTTTATTGCTAAACATAATCTGTAATGCAACGTTTATAAAATATGTTTATGATAGACAGATGGCAGCTAGCCAATGTTTCGAATTATGATTATGAATACCATTAATTCAGTACTGTTTACAAAAGTTCACCTTGATATATTCCAAGGTTTACAAAATAATGTATGTGTTATATTGGTCGGACACTACATATTTATTTACTTGTCTTTATTTATTCCTATAGGTATGATGTATATACAAGTAAATAAATTTCTAGAATTATATATCAAATGGTAACTCCATTTGATAAATTAACGTATAAATTAACGTAATTAATAGTATACGAAAAGTTACGCCTATGTAACCGATATTAAGATTTCTGTATAAAATCTCAAACTAAAACAAGTATTCAATAGATATTTAAACTGACCTTGAGCAAACCGGCTGTCCGCGTTGAGGCTGTCCAGTTCTGTGAGCATCTGGTCCTCGGTGTAGCTGACGTCTATAGAGCGGTCCATGCGCAGGTGATTCTGGTTGGATTTGTTCAATAGGTCTTTCAACTCCATCTCCAGAAGCACCTGGATTCATGCAAAAATAAATACATCTTATTTTAGAATACAAATAGTGTATACTAAGCTTGTATACTAAAATTGATGACATTGCAGGTCTGCACACAAAATGGTCTATACAAAAAGTGCTACAAAACTAAAAAAGCGTTACAAAGGCGGGCATATTATTATTTGCTTGAGCCTTGCTAGAGCCAACGGACTAAATTTGTATACTTTTTGAATACTTATTAAAGATATTCGTATATTTCATAAATTTTATTAAACTAGATACATTTGTGTTAGCGGCTTGAGTCTTTCAGTAACCCTACTAATGTAATAAACTTTGAAACTTTTTCCCACAAGCGCCAAGAAGAATATGACTCCAATAATCCCGTTTCTGAGTTAGAATTACGCAAAAATAAAATATGAAAAAAAAATATAGTCTTAATCCTTATTTAATTATTACATTTTGAGCATATTAATTAAATATATTTAATCTAAGTTGTGCCTGCGGTCTAAACGGCATTCATTCTATCTTACAGAAATCTATTAGCTATTCCAGACTAAAATCAATTCCTGTGCCAATATACGTGTAGATGCATTTAGCCGCGTGTTTGTGGCGTGATTAAGTAACAAATCCATCCATCATTTGTAATAGTAATAATTTATTTTAGAATAGGTCATGCTATACTAATATACAGAGATGAGATGGTGTGTGTCTGTTTGTTACTCAAGCACGCAAGAACCATTGGTCCAACTAACGTGAAATTTTGCATGAGTGTAGATTATTTACCTGGTCACGTTATAGGCTACTTTTCATTTCGATATTTCGTACTATTTAAGAAAGGCGACTATTTAGGTGACGTCACTATACCCTTTGGTTTCAGACATTTATATTTCCATTGCAGATAGTAGAACCAGTGCAGTTCGACCGGAGAAGTACCACCGCTACACCTATTTCTAGCGTGAAGCAATTCTTGCGTTTCGGTGGAAGGGTGTGGTTGCCAGCTCACTTATATATGAGGCAAACATTTTAGTTCTCGGGAGTAGCAACGGATCTGTGATCGATTTCAGTTAGAAACCCTGTTCTATATGAAGTTGCTTACAGATATCCATGTTTGGTATTGACCACTTACCATCAGGTGGACTGCATACTCGGTTGCCACCTGTCTGATAAAAAAAATCAAATAAAAAGAGAACGTAGCGAAGCACGGGTCCTTCAACCAGTATGTTAGACGAAATTTCCAGAAGATGGTCTTACCTTTTCTTTAATGAGCTGTTGCATAAACTCCTCCTGGTCCTGCAAGCGGGCCGTGAGGTCCGCGTGGTCGGTGCGCAGCGTCTCGTTCTCCTCGCGCAGCGTGGTCTGCCGGCTGGCGTACATCTCGTTGATGCGGTGGCACTCGTCCTTGGACTTCGTTAGCTGCTCTTGGAGCGTTAGTTTCTGGGGAAAACGAGATGGGAATGATTTTTTAATCCAGTTTATTGACATGATCGAGTCGACTCTTATTTTTTGTAGGAAGAAGCTATAATACATGTATATCTGTGTTTTTTTGCGCCACGAGAATTTGCATGACACAGATGTTTATATTAAAAAGGAAAAACAATAATTAGTTTAGCAATTATCTTAATTGCTTTTTAATATCATATTCATGATTATTCTTTCTTTTACTGCTGGCCTAAGTTAAGTACTTTTTAGAAATAGTTCTGCAATAAGCTAAAAGTTGTGTGAAATTTTAATTAGTCAACAATGTATATCAATTAGCAATTGCAATTGCAATTGTATGCCAATTTAGCATTTAGCAGTTGTCAGCAGGAGTCGCAATATGCGGTTGGCAATTTCTATAAGGTAGACAAGACGAACGTTTTCTACCTCAATTTTGTAAGAATTTTGTCACAGGCAAATTGTATCTCTCACCTCAGTCTTGAGCAAGGCCACCTACTCCCCCATCTCCAGCATCTTGGCACGCCGCCTGACTGCATCCGGCTCGCGGAAAACTTCATCGTTAATTCATTATTGTCCCATTGCTGGGACGGATCTTATCTCAGAATGAGAGAGTTTGAGAATGAAACAGACCATAGTCCAAAGTGCTGGCCAAGTACGAAGTGGTAGACTTCACACACCATTGAAAACTCTTTGTTCTAGAACACACTCAGATGTGTAGGTTACTTCACGATTTTCTCCTTGACCGTAAAGCAGTGATAATGAAATTTGAACCTTCGATTGAGACACTTAAGTTTCAACCATAAGGCTATCACTGCTCGGACTACTACATTTTTTTTTAAATAAATCGCATATATTACCAGTGCATGTAGTACCCCTCACCTCAGTCTCGAGCAAGGCCACCTGCTCCACCAGCACCTTGGCCCGCCGCCTGGTCGCGTCCAGCTCGCGACGCGCGTCCTCCAGCGCGCGCTCGGAGCCGCACAGCCGCTCGCACACGTCCTCGTAGTCGCGACGCACGTGGGTTAATGTCATATTCTCTTCGCGTAACCTGGGGTGGGGGGAGGGTGGGGGGTTATAGTTTACAGTATGTATGGTGCTTTGCAATTGTGTGCATGTTTAGAAGATCCACGAGTATTTAATACTTTACTGCAATGGTCTCAGACTAGAAAAGGACTGCAAAGGATAATTTAATTACAGAGATGTAAAAATCTTCGAGTTTCGACGACCAAATCCAAAGCCAAAGCAGAAAAATTCAACGAATTATCCAAAGAGTGAAGATCATAAAGTAAAAATGAAATATGTACTATTGAAATAATACTATCCACAGACTATCTCAGTAAGATATTTTCAAAAATTTCGTATTTTACCTAGCATTGCTGATTACGTCTTTACAACGAAGGAAAAGAAAATGAAAATACAACTCTTAACGATGACGCTTAGCAGTCTTGCAGACAAGATGTTATTCTTAGCACGAGCCAATCGAATAACCTATCAAAGCATTCAAAACCAGAACACAGCAGTGATTAACACTATTATAAAATGAATGAATGAAATCATAGGAAAGTAGTTACATGTTGAGGTGGGCCCGCAGCGAGTCCCGCTCGGCGGAGAGCGCGGCGAGCGCCTCCTCGTGCTGGCGGTCCGTGAAGTCCAGCTGGCCGCGCAGCTGGTGCGCCAGGTGGCACTTCTCGCGCAGCTCGCACTGCAGCTCCTCTAACAGCTGGAACCCTGGTACACAAACATTTGAATTGTCCTCAAATTATCTCTTTGCTTTTGGTAAAATAGTAAACAGCAAGCAAACTCTGGTGTATTAATAGATGTTGTGATCTGTTTTGGAAATAAACACGCTTTCTACACTCATAGCCCCGCACTTGGATTTTCTCCTGTGTCGCGGATGCACGCCCAAAGACGAATGTACAAACACCCAGACCCAGAACAAAAATCTAAATACATCATTGATGTCTGTCTGAACCGAAGCCGGAACCCACTGCGCGGTAGACCGGTATGGTCACCGTTCCGCCACGCGGGTCATCAAGTAAAAACATTTTTCGCCGCATTAATCGATTTTCGGTAGGGGGTAATGTTATGAAGAGTTCCAAGGTTCCAGCTCCTCTAGCACCCTGGTACACACACGTCCTTCTTCATTTGATTTATCCTTAAATCATCTTTCTGCTTTTGATAAAAAAAAATAAAAAAAAGCTAACTCAGTTGTATTAATAGATGTTGTGATCTGTTTAGGTAGTAAAACTTTTTTTTCCGCATGGAGCGATTTTCGGTAGGGTTCAAGTGGCTTCGAGTCAGCAACATGCTAATGTTTAATTACTGTACTTACAGCTAGATATACCTTATATCTTACTGACATTCAAATAACAAAAGTTTTTGAAAATATATGGATAGAAGTTTGTTACTCAATCCCAGCAGAGCAGTGGTCATTATGGTGGTAGTGCTCTAACCTGTAGTCATAGTGATAGCTGTAATGATGGTGTTTTTGGTGGTGATCATTGTGGTGGTGTTACGGGTAGTTGATGGTTAAAGATGGTTTTCAGTTTGTCGAGAGTCACCACTGCCTCCAATTTTATTTTTATGAATAAGAGTTTAAGAGTGAAAGCATTTTTCTTATTTTATGGAACTATATAAAAACCACGCAGTTTACGCTATGACAAGTAGCCACTGGCGCCCATGGACACTTGTGATCAACCCTAGATCAACCCTAATATCCTACTTGAGGTTAACAGGACACATTGCTACCCTAAAGCACTAAGGAATAACTTACGAGCAGATAAGAATTTCTCCTTTACCACAAAGCAATGATAACACAAAAATAGAAAATGAAACAAAATCAGAGGATCAGTAATTAAATGACTAACAAAACTCACCATCTGTAGATATACCGGAATCTGAGTCATGGGGTGCTTGTTCACCTTTCAAGTTAAAACTGTAACAAAATGTTTTATATGATGTAATATTTATTAAGAAAACAGAAGCTAGCTACATACAGTGACTTCTTACTAGATCTTCTGAATGGATCATTGCCGCCCATGGACATCTGTCACCAACTTCATATAGAACAAAATGCCTCTTATAAAACTAGGCTGAAAACTACACCCTTGCACTGCAACCCAAAGACTGCTTCAAGCTAGGAATAAGTGTGATAGTGCTACACAGTTCTTGGATTTCGTTGGAAGGGTGTGTTTGCCGGCTCACATAAATATGAGTCGACCATCTCAGTCCTCAAGATTAGCAACGCATCTGTGATCGACTTCAGATAGGATCTCTGTTCTATATGAAGTTGCTTAAAAATATCCATGGGCAGGTTTAACCTCTTACAATCAGATGGACTGCATGCTCGTTTGCTACTTCAATCTGATAAAAAAAGTAAGATACTCACCTTTCTTCTAAGTCAATTTTAATCTTCTGTTGTTTCTGGCACTCACTGTAATTTTTGAGTGTCATTGCTAGCTTAGCTACCGTTATTTCAGGTTTGGTCTGTTCTGGATCCAGGAGAGATCTCAAGTAGCTGTCCTCTGCACTAATACTGAACAGACAAAAAGAAATATATGTTCCTATTTTGAAACAAATCTATTAGTAAACAAAAATAGTAAATACTAATACTAAATTGTGATATGTTTTTGTAATAAATCATCTGATTTATTACAAAAACATATCACAATTCAGTATATCATCTGATCATGAGACACTATGTGAACTAGACTTCAGCCTCATTAGCATAATCGAGAAACAATCTACGAACAAGTGAACTATTTTTTTATCTAGAACCCCTTGCCAAAGGTGCAAAAAAAACAGAATACCGAACATTTTTTTCTCCAACATCCACGTGTAGACTCCGCTTAACAAAGCTATAACTGCCCCTATGGTGCAGATTCTCTTAATATTTCTCTAGAAAAGTGTTTTATCACATTATTACAATAAAAATCACATGACAGATATACGTATAATTTGACTAGTTTTGTATGGAGTAAAATATAATACAAAATGACATAAACCAGTGAGAAGTGTAGGAAATATTATTTAGTTAACTCAGATAAATGCTAAGCAAACATGACGGTATGCAAAGTATCAGTTGCGCAAACTTTCAATACACATTTAAATAAAGCATGTCATATTTGAACCTAACAAGTTACATTTGGTTTGGTTAGCATTAAAAAACTTGTTATTAAATCAAGGAAATAAAATATATATAACGATCAAATCACATATTGGTTTCGTTAAGCTTGTTTTGGAATTGGGATGTCACATAAATGGCTAATATATTATATCTAAATCTAAGAAAACTGTAAAATATTGCTGGAAATTTCTTTTTTAAATTAATTTAAGCAGCAAAGGAGCTCTCTGTGCACCTGATGATTAGTAGTCACTGCCTTTCATGGACATTTATAACCAACACTGCATAGAACAGAGGTTCTAAAGAAAGTCAATTCCGTCAATTCCATAGAATTGGAAACATTTGTTGCCAATTTTAAGGACTAAGATGGTCATCTCAAATTTTAGTCAGTTAGCATACCCTTCTAACAAAACACTGCTGCTGCAGAAAACCTCTTCAGGCTAGAAATAGACTTAACTGGTTCTTTCACCGTATAAGTTTATGGTAGTAGGCACATAAAATAATATTGCCTTAGACACTAAATATTAGGTAGACATATACATTAGATAGATACATATGCATTATATTTTCTTAAAAGACCACAAAACATTAAACCAGACTTGATTGTATAATGTTACTTTCCTGTATCCTAAATAAACAGGGAAGTCTAAAATTAGTGCCAGAAGTAACCGCAAATGACTAAAACAACTACAAGCGAATGTTCCAGTTTCGTATTGAGGGCATTCGAAGAATTTTAATAGATCATAATTTGTAAAATTATAACCTAACGAAATTAAAATACCGGGACAAATAAATACATGGTGAATCAAATTATTAACTGTTTAGTAAGAAATATGCACTTACTCGTTAGTTTTCACGAACGGAGCTAATTTGTCCATCAAAGTATCAACACGCAGAGTTCCCGAACTGTCGGCTCCGCAATAGTCAAAAATCTCGATGGCTGTTACCAAGTATTCTTAAATATAAAAGTGATTTCGGTTTAATTAATGAAGTTTCGTATACCAACGCGTCGTAACATAAATAAACTCTGCAGTAAACTCACCGTTCGTACTAGAGTCCTCGTCTATTAATTTAGACATTTTTGTCAGAAAGAATTCCGACGTCTATATTATAAAATCAATAAGATAAATATCACACATGCGATTCAACGGTCACTTTTGTTTATTTCTTCATTAATATAATCTAAATAAATTCGTTACGCTAGACCGAAGTGTAAAAATAGTTTTGTAATAAAAACGGTTTAACATTTATAGTGATGGACATGTGTGATTTACTGTTTTTGTTTTTATCGATACCGATGTTACCAACATGTGCTTGTAATGTCAAAGTGTGAATCAGCTAGGTGTCTTAAATTTATAATTTATGTTAATTTAACTATAATTCAGCTTAACAACTATAAAACTATTTACAATGAATATATCTTTTTGTTTAGGTTAATCTTAATAAATTAGTTAGTAAACTCTAATGGAATAACTATTTTATATGTTTTTTTCGACATGGCAATAAAAATTAAATCGATACAAATAAACAGTGGTGTACAGCACTAGAGTAATATGTAGATAATACATAACTTTACAGATAATAAAAGTTTCAACGGTCATCAGAGATCGGATTAAGTCGTCTTCCAATTTTCGGAAATAATAATTAGGTTGTTTCTTTTCATATAATAAATCTATATACCAGAGTAGGGATGCTAATGTTATGGAGCTTATCCAATATAATATCATAACAAACAGGCTAAATCTACAATCAAATTGCAGTATGGACAAGGCTGGGTGCAATTTGACCAATTAAATGTTAACCTTATCACTGGCAATTTAATCGACCATCTTAATCGTGTGATGAATTAAGTGTGGAAACCCAATTAGATTGAATGAAAATAAAATCATAATTATTATTTTATTAATTTATTATGTAAATATTAAAACAGTAAAAATACTCGTAATTATTGTTTATAGCCTTTAATAAGAAATCGTAGTAAAATAAGATTATTCAAAAAATATAACTAACATTAAATCTAGTTTTTATGACTCATTAATATTATCGTGCTCTTATTGTATTGAGAATTTCCACTAATCCATTGTGCACTTTTAAAACGGCCAGTTTTGTTTCGATCATGGTGAAGTCGCTTAGCTCCATCTGAAAAATGGTATTGTTTTATAGTAATTGTTATAAACAATGTATTCAATAGGTCGTCATTTTATTCACTAACTCATATTTTGATACGTTTGCTGTATGAAACACCTTTTGCTTTACTGGAATGCAACAGGATGCAGTTCTGTGGCAGCAATAATACTAAATTGTGGTTCTACCCAACCAACCCAATTTCTTCTTAAAGTCTAAATACGTATCTGTAGCCGAAATAAGTTATGCCTTCAACTTAAGTTCGAAAAGCCATAGAAAAAAAAACTTCGTTCTCATTTTTCATTAAAAATAAAGAACTGGTCTGAGTATTAAAAAGTTACCCCATCTGGTGGATCTTTTTCTCTAGGTGGAAACCTCCCGTACATCCGCTCACATATTGCACATAAACCACACCACGTCCGGTATTTCAGTGTATCCGCGTCTGACTGAATATAAATAGATAGAATTAGTTAATTAATTAAACACAAATTAAGTATTTAAAGATAATTTAAAGTGGACAATAGAATTTATAAATAAACTCAAATGTATCTAAAAGTAACACACGATTACAGCTGTATGTGTATGCCTTAAATATTATAATTAAGGCAAACACATCGATTAATGTATAAAAATATTTACCTCTTCTGTATCGCCACTTTCTTTCAGTTTTTCCTTTCTGTACCCAGTGTCGAGTAAAGTTAACTTGATCTCATCTGGAATATTTTCTTCCTCCTCGTAGCCATCCCACTCCATGATACTTTGAAATCGTTGGGTTTGCTCCACTGTTAAGATACCGCCCATCATCAGCATTAGGCCTTCCGGTATGTTCTTAAAAAATAATATTTACTTATATCATTGAAAAATATGAGGTAAACGAGTACAGATAACACACTTTAAATAAAAATGGCGTCACTAAAAAGGCGCCAGTCGCCCCGACAGTTGTGCATTTATTCGTTCTAATCATACATGGTCTGCTAATAACCTTCATTATATAGCATTAGAGAGCATTATACATATAACTAACTGGCCAACTTTTAAAAATACCTTAGTGTTTTTATAAATACCACTGTTTTTAAACCAAATTTAAGGAATACAATGAGCTTGTTATAAGTTTAAGTTGAAAATATACACTAAATAAAGTTCAGTAGTAGTTAGTAGGGAGATACGGCAATATATTAATGGAAGTTAAATCTTTAAAAAAATAATTTTACCTTGATTGGCATCCTGTAGCCTCTAGGTCTGAATTTTCTCAAAACAGTGAGATATAGAAGTTGCTTAGATTTCTTTAATGTAACAAACCGTGCAGCGTACATCATTGGTGTTATTGCTGTAAACAATTATTTGCTTTAATGTTAATTAGGTATAGTTATTGTTTTTTGTGCATTAAGATTTATGTATTAAGATGTATGCTTTTTATTCCTTTTACACATAGTTTAATATATAGTATTTTTTTGTGAATTATTTCAATTTAATTGAATTGCGCCGCAACAAATCTTGCCCAGGGCGCTGCTACTGTTAAAAAGGCCATTACTTATTTGTCCACGCCGAACTAAGGGGTTCATGGGCGTAGCTATACCTTGGTCAAGAATGTTAGCAACAGCGTCGGTCAATAAAACATAATAGTTCAAGTAGTCTATGATTTAAGCCCTCGCTAAGAGGGAGAAGATATATACAGAACTAATAGACTCCCATATTTGTTGACAAAAACAAATAGTTTTCCAGTTTCAACAATTTTTCTATTCTCATCTATGCTAAGGAAGCAGGGAGCCTCTAAGCAACACCCGTCCTTAATACCGTGCATACTACTTAGTGTCTATAAAACACTGTAGCACGTACCTTCCAACGCATGGCAGTCAATGGGCAGGCCGAACTGCGCGTTAGTCCGCGAGAACACGCGCGGCACGTGCAGCCAGGCGGCGAGGCTCACGGCCGGCACGCGCAGCTCGCGTAACAAGTTCTGCATCTCCGCGCCGTACGGACGCTCCGGGCGGGTACGGAGCGCTTCCTCGAGGACGTAGCGCCTCTGGGAACAAATATTGACATAAAATTAAAGTCGTAATTAATGTTTGACGCAAATTGCTTCAGCTAGCACGCGCTGCAGGCTCTTCGAGGCAGGCCCTTCTTCGAGGACATAAAAACAAAGTATAGGGACGTTGGCCAATGTTAAGAGTGCGTAATATGTCGAGGACTTGAAAATGAAGGAAAATGGAATTATAAAATTATATTTCGGTTGAATTTACATATCGCAAGCGTCCAAACATGCCATCCGCCGTAGGTCGAATTATTTTTTTTTAATTTGCAGAGAATTGAGGGTTATATGGTTTAGGTTCCCTCCCACGCACAACTTTGTAGAAATCTGAGATTAAATGAGTAGACACGACGCTCCAAGATTAAAAAAACTTCAGTTAGTTCCTATTATTCAGGACGTGTAATATTGTATAACAAATATTTAGAACTCATCAAATGGTCCTTCAAGCCGAATATATTTAATTGATTTAACGGTAAGTTTTTTTATCTTACTGTAATCTTACAAAAACGAATTGTGATGTAAAAAGTCCTTCTCATCAAAAACCTTTAGTATTCTTATACCTTAGTATCAAACTCAGTTTCAATCGCCTCTTCATCGACCTCCCGGTGAAGGTATTTGAGGATGTCATCATCGAGGAATGAATCCGTCTTCTTCGCCACCCCGCCCTTGATCACCGGCAGGACGACTACATCGTCGTCAGCCGGACCAGCTACGGAACCACGTGAACTGGGGTTCTGCGAGTCTGTGCCTATACCGGCTATCTAAAACATAATATAATATATGGTTCATGTTTTGTCAGTGTTTTAAATGTTGCAGAACCGTTGTGGTTCGTCTCCGGTTTTGCATAAAACAGTAGTGTTAAGCTCTACTGTGTTCCGGTCTAAGGGGTGCGGTAACGGAGACATATTTTTTATAAGTGTTCTAACATAATTCTTTGGGATAGCAACACGCCTGTGATTAAACTCAGGTAATGTTATCTGGGGTTGATCATAGAAGTCCAAGGGCGGCTGTGGCCATTTACCATCAGAGGGACTACATGTCCGTTTGCCACGTCCGTATACTTCGTACCATGAAAAACAAACGTTGTAAAATTGGCATAATAATTTTATTTCGCCTATAGGTACGTTTTTAGTACACCACTAGCTGTACTCCGCGTTTTCACCCGCTATTATATAAGAAAAATAAGTAAACAAATATAGCGTAATGTTATATAGCCTATAGCCTTCCTCGATAAATGTACTATTCAACACAAAAAGAATTGTTCAATTCAAACCAGTAGTTTCTGAGATTAGCCTGTTCAACCAAACAAACTCTACTGCTTTATAATATTAGTAAAGATTCATTTCCACCGTGGAAGTGGCAAAAAATTTGGGCTAATAATAGTCCGTATAGGTATATTCAATATTTATACCTGTGTTTCAGGATCTTGCTGTGTTTGCGCCGCAAGCCCGGCGGACGTGAGGCGGTCGCTGCCGCCGCGGCCTTTGCGACGTCGCTTGCCGCGCCGCCGTACTTCGCCACCTGTAAACAGTTGACACTATAATTACGCTATGCCTATAGTGTACTACGGCCATCTACATCTACAGTCCATCCGAGAAAGAGAGAGCCCTAGATAAGATCAGAATCTTAAGGATTAGAATAATAAGGTGCACAGAGGCGCCACTATCGCGGATATCTGTCTCCTTTGCTTTAAAATCAGAACACAGCAGCGCTTAACACTAATATTATTAGGCAAGGAAAGATGTTGCAGTGGTGCCACCGGAGTCGAACTACTACGAGATTTATTTTCTTAAATTAAACGGTTCGAAATTCGTATTTAAAATTTAATATAACATGAATAATGGTGAGGAAAAAATCGTAAAAATTGAACTGATCTAAGAAACAACGGATTATTATATTATATCTAAGTTTGAATAACAATGCTTGCCTTGCCGATGCAAGACAGATACAACCGCGGTTGTGAGGCAAATAAAATGATGTCAAATAGAACATTGTTATGTCGTACCTTCATCTATATTAAGTGTTTCGGTTCCATCATTAGTGTCTTTGTCACCTTTCGAACGCTGAGAAGACGGCAGATCTCCTTTTCCTTTACCCTTAATTACTTTTCCAATGTTAAGGGCTTTCAATTGATTCTGGTAAAGACGAATGAAAAAATAAGAAATCCAGTCAAAAAGTGATGTTTATAAAACTAACAATTTATGTTATAAGATTAAATAGGACGAGACTGCAGACCGACAAGAAAACGAAGCTTCCGTACTTTCAGCAAACAGTCAATAAGTTCTCTTTCTTATTTATATCAAACGCCAAGTATGTGCAAAATGATTAATTATTTATTAGATAACGTAGAAAGAATACATTAGAAAAAGGATTAAAAAACATAATTTATGGTAATGATCAGAAGAAAGCAAATTGTGCGTCGCGACTCTTCTAGGTTTGTGCTACGACCCTCGAATATACCTCTAGCTTTTTAAAAAATCCGTCACTATCAAAAGTAAGTTTATCTTTATCGGGCACTTTTTTCGTTAGTTTCACATTGGGCAACTTGAGCCTCTTACGTTGTCCGGTAGTGCCCCATGAGGTCATGGAGAGCACAATGTTTGAGGCCTCTCGTTTCCTGCTTTTGAATGGGTAGTTGATCACTATCCTTGTAACATGCATCATGCTGCACTCGCAAGCGATTGGTGCTATCACGGGTAGTAATGCCACCGGTTTATGCTTCTCCCTTTTAGATTTCAATATAGGAGTCGTCAAATTGTCCCCAGTAACAAAAAAGTTCTTTTGCTTTTGCGTTTTCTCCTTCGGCTTGTCCTTTTTTATTTGTAAAAGCTTCGTTTTCGATATCAAAAATGGTAACATGTTGAGTTTTCGAGCAATTTGAGTGTACGAGTGATACGTGCGATGTGATCAAAATTGATACTCGAGTAACTTATCACACCGTGCAGATAGACGTCAGTAACTATTGATTAATGTTTATCACTCACTAGGATTAAATAGATACGCTCTAGTAACTTTACGAGAGGGTACGTGAGGAAAATTCCCGTGGTATTTCGATAATATCAAATTTAATAAGGAACGCTTGACGTAGTTGATTGACTACTTACTAATGAGTCATTATTACCTTGTTACTAGTGTTTTAAAGTGCATATTACACATTTTACGGATTCATAAGACCAAAGTGACTAAGAATTCATGCTTCATACAATCCATTTCCTTAATATCCGTTTACTTAAAAAAAATATGTCAATGACGAAATTTTTCTCCCAAAACTGGATAATTCGAATTGTTTTAGGTTCCAAAGTATGGACATCTTTAACATAAGAATTGTTAATTTAATGTCTAATTTAATGTCTATGACTAAAAAGATTTAAGCCTAAGCCGTCAAAAGGAACATGGGTTTCTTAATCTCTTACAGTCGTCCCTTATCAATAGAAACCATGCAAAGAAGGCAAATTGTAAGCCAATACATCAATCATATTACTAAAACATACTTTTTTATTATTCCTGACGCTGAGTGGTTCCTTTACTAGTACGGTCCTCTTCGACAACACTAATGGAGACGCTAGAGGTGGCAACTGTTCACATTGGCCCTTAATCAAACGGTTATGAGCGCCCTCTGAGAGGTTCAGGGAGGGTAGTGTGGACCGTTCGTTGGTGGCGCTAGTGTTGTGGCCTATTGTCATCTCGGATGTCGTGTAGCCATGATAATATAGAGTTTCCTGCAATGAAGTTTAATTAAACATGTTAGAAAAATTATTATTATTATTACCTAATTAAGAATAAATTTTTTTCGTCAATTTAGATTTTTCGAGTTTTGCACGGACGTTTTTTTAAAATCTCTGAAAGAATATGGAACCAGGGTTTTGCAGACTATCATTTAGAAATCGCTAGACTAATTTGCAACAAAGTTACTAGTTAGAGGTTACAGTAATTATTTGGTTTGAAACAATTATAGTTACATGTAACATAACTACACGGTGAAAAACAATTAAGTGAGATCAGATATCATCGTGAGCTAACAATGTTTCAACACGTGACAACGTATTACAAGTTGGTGTTTAAGTGTAAACGAGTAGGTTATCGATTATAGTGGAAATCGATTAGTAGATCAATAGGAACAATTATAAAGGTCAATAGGAACCAGTTATTTGCTTGTATTCTGAGAAATTGTCATGCGAGTTCAATTAAGAGATTGATTACATGTATAAAAATTCGTCCCTTTTTTTTGCAAATGTAATGATGCAATCAATATTGTTTTAAAGATGAATTGAATGTATCCAAATAAAACTCAAGAGTACCATTCTTGAATTGCCAAATTCTGTGCAAACTAGACCTAGAGCCATTAAAAAACTTTTGAGGTGAAAGTTCTTTGAAATTGTTGTGATTTAAAACTCGATGAAACGAAAATGCGTCACGAAAGTATTTGTCGGTGCTTCAACTAAATGGCGCTGTTTCCCTTTCTGAATTACAATTTGGCAAAAGGAGATCTCCCGCCAGGCTATATGATCATCCCTGGGGACCGGCCATCCTATGTCAGTTTCTGTTCGGAACTTGTATATATGCAGGATTTTAATAAAACTCCGATAGCGTGATTCAGAATACGGTGACGTCATCTGTTGATGCGTAGCAGGAGGGCGCCACAACACTAACAATTTTACTTTGTAGCTGTATATAAGATCTCAAGTTGGTTATACGAAATATGAAGTCCAAATATGAGGTGCAGTAATTTTTGAAATAACATAAGTTTTAATGACCGGTTCGGTATTATTAATTATTACTAATTTCACGTCGTGTGGAAATTGCACATACTCACTTTTTTATTTAAAAAATCTATTTTGTGTCTTTTGATTTATATTCTTGTGTTTACCTTGTTATGAACCAGTAGATAAATTTATTTTTAACCTATAAAAGGTTTTTTGCTAACGCGTCGTGGGTGCCATGGACACAAACAAAATAGTTCGCAATTAATAATTTCGATGTTTGTCCAGGGTTCAAACTCGGCACATCGTAGGTATATGTCAGAATAGGTAGGTGGCCATTGTTATTCTGATACACTCGTATACTCGTATGTGCGAACTGTGTAAAGTAATTGATAATAATATTTTAAATGGAACTAAAATATAGAACCATTTATAATATTACCCAATCATTATCGATTGCTTACTTGACTATGACTTCGTCTCAGATCAAGCACGATGGTGGTTCTCTGATGCGGCTGATCCGGAGTGAGGCACCTACGAGATCCTCGAGACTTCCCACTCGCGAGAGTTGGAGCGGGCGTAAGCGGCCGTGAGTCAGTTTCCGTATATCTATAAGGTAAAAAATAAAATTTTTAAACTTTATATTCAATAAATTTTACCTTTTTACAAAGTATCTTTCTTTTGTTTCAGGCCGACACATATGGGGGTACCCCACCTCTTGGATGGCGACTGCAAAAATGGCGATGCTGTCTATCTTAACATTGTTTGTGACATGTAGTCCATCGCGTATTCCCGCGTTTGTTTGAATAATGGTCCCTTTGAGCTACGGTAGCAAGCTACAGGAACATAGTACATACTTAAATGATGCCTCACCCTTTTTTCGTTTACAACTCTATTCACATATTTTTTGTGTATCAATGATGAATACATAAATAATCAGACCCAGAAAAGAAACGCAAATCCATCATGACTGCCTTGCTAGGGATCTAACACGGTATTTTCTGATTCCGTCATAAAAAAAAGTAAGATAATTTATAATTATCGGTAATATCCCTGCAAAGTTTACTCGTACTTACGTTCTAAATGTTTAAAATTATTCATAATCCATAATCCTAGACACATACTCCAAGTTTATTTATTGTACGGAAGATTAAATGCCTCAACGTATATTAGCGGATCAACATACGAAAGATTTACAACATCGCTAATAAACGCGGGTGTTAAACAAACTATTTGCGGTTTATTGCCCACCCCATCCGTGGCTCAAAGTAAACAGGAATACGTAACTCACCTTCTAAACATATCCTCTGTGACGATGTCGTGTGGCGTTCTGTTCTTCTCCTTATCATCTTGGAACTTTGTCAAGTCTTCGCTGATGAAGTGACCTTTGCCTTCTAAAAACTGGAGAATTAACATGCAATAAATATGTTTCAAAAGTAGATAGGTATGTGTATTTTGCAAAGACATTGCGAAAGATTAAATGATAATTTCGAAATATCATATGGTAAAATGTCTTCGTAATAAATATTAAAATTAATAGATCATTTGGACAGCTACAAATCGAGGTTGCTGTCTTGGATATTGCTATATGCTTTACGAGTTTTGTTAATTTTAACTTGTAAAGGTTATCTACTTAATGGATTAACTTGCGTGGTAATACTTGTCTGTTTACAAATTTCATTTCCTAGGTGGAAGGAAACTATAAATATTTATTATCCTTTTAGATATTCTGGAATTAATGCATAGCTGCATGTGTAACGGCACGCAAATAACCAATGAGTTTTCTTGATCCTGACGATTCAAAAGTTGACTCTGCGGACTAAATGATTTCTCTATTTATCTGGACTTAGTAGGCTAACATTATCAACGGCTATTAGTCGACTTGGTGTAATAAATAAGTATTGCACAGGGATATTGGTCAGACTATTGGAAGTTTTTGTTACTATTCATTCTAACATTGACTTAAACAATCGATGTAGGGTCTAAGGTTAAATTCATTGTTGTTTGAGAAATTGATTAATAAATCGTAGCATTTTTCTGTTAGATACATTTAGTTGGGGCGATTTGTAGTGCGGAGTTCATTAGTTGGTATTTACCCACGCATCCTTGGCACGTTTTACGAATTCCTTAGCCTCGGTGTCAGCCGGGTGGTTGCAGAGAACGGAGCAGGCGTGCGAGAAGGGGTTGTACAACCCTGCGTACGGCCGCAGCATGAAGGGAGCCGGCGTCACTTCGCATCGTAGTTCTACGTTTGACTGAAATAGCAAGCAGTGCTTGTTACAGTAGTCAACTTACCTCCTGCTAACTTACCCGATCTTGGATTTAACCTGGATACGAACAATTTATGGACCTACGTTTCCGATTTCTATCTCTGGTCTAGCGAATTAGGATATATGTTTTCTGGTATTATTTAAAAACTATAATTAAAATCAAATCCTACATCCGCTGGTTAAGGCAACACACCTAAAATTTACCTTTAGATGATTTTAAGAGATATGTTGCAGATAGGTACAGTACAGTATTAGTTAGTTTTGATTGTAGTAAAACCTTCTTCCACGTCTTCCACAATACCATAGCCACATTATTTTTGCCTTATGTCATCCGTGAAGCAATGCTCTCCCATAAGGTTTTTTTTATAGTATGCAGTGGCGTAGCGTGAGTTTACGCCGTCCGGGGCGAATGCTGAATTTTTGTTGGCCAAAAAATGGACTATGTCTACCGCCCCTCCCTTTACGCTACGATAGTATGGAAATAGCAAATGAGCATGCAGCCCACCCCCCATGGTAAGTGGCTACTGCCGCCCATGGATATCCGTAATCAACCCTAGGTAAGATGAAAGTCTCAATTAAGGTAAATCACAGATGTGTTCCTACCCCTGAGGACTAAGATGGAATGCCTCGGAAAGTATGTCTCCCTTACCACACCCATCAGACCAGAACACAGCAGCGCATAACACTGCTGTTATTAGTTAGAAATAGGTGTTGCGGTCGTGCTTCCGGTTGAGCCATAAAGAGTTCTACCACCTTCAAAAGGTAGGTGTAAAATTCCCATCACTATTTGACATTGACTTCTGTTTTCTCAATAGCTTCAGATTCAGACTTTAGTTTCAGATAAATTAGTGCAACTACTTCATCAAATATTATTAATTCCGGAGGTTATTCCAACCAAATAGACCTAAAACATTGGCCAGGTATGGCATTTGAAGGGCACATAGCTGGTTTTAATGGCGCCAACTAGGAGAATCCTGTCCAGTAGTGGATTTCAAAAAGCAAAAGGATCAATGTTTAAGAGAAAACAAACTTGATTACACAGAATTTTTAAATGATTGAGAATAATTTGTGATTAAAGTATTAGACTTACCCTCTGCTTCACAAGGGGAGGTTTCTGGGGTACACTCGCCAACAATCCTGTATTGCTAGTAATTCCCATGTTTTCTACTTATATACCCTACTAACTAAATAAATATCAGACTTGTGTGAATTATTCTTCAGTATCGATCAAACAGTCTCCTAGTAACATAAAATAGTGATATCAAATCGTTGTATAAAATTAATACAAACTCACAAACGTTACAGAAAACTACAAAATGACAGAATGACGGCAATCTGTTTTTCCTTTAGAAGGACGTTTTAAAAATCCTTTCCACGAAAAGACTTAAATATATAGATGTGTGTAAAAATGTAATCTATGTTTAGTTATAAACGATTTATTTAAATTATTATTATGTTGATTAAAAAGAGATAAGTGTTATTTCTCCCGAGAGAAGACGTCGTCATCGTATTAAAAACATAATTATTCTTGTTTTGCAACAAAGGGAAGGCTGTATAGTCGGACATGGTGTAGGTTTAGTACATGGTGGCATACTTAACGGCAGAATCAATAGCCACCCTCCTTATCAGGCAGTCATCAGCTGTTTACTTTCTTGCGAGGTTCCTGGCTCTTTTAAAACGACTTCCAACATTCAGGTTGATTACTATACCGTATCATTGCCTATTTGTTATAGATTATGCTCAGTAGTAGATATTATTAATTAAAGAACGGCGAGAAAGAAATCTATACTAATATTATAAAGCAGTAGAGTTTGTTTGGTTGAAGGCACTCATTTCAGGAACTACGGGTTCGAATTGAAAAAATATTTTTGTGTTGAGTAGTACATTTATCCAGGAATGCTGTAGGCTATGTAATATCACGCTATGTTTTTTTTTCTAATTTAGTAGCGGGTGTAACCACGCTGCACACCTAGTGAGTTATAGATTTTTTTTTTTTCCTTTTATACTATAACTAAACCTTGTTATAATTTAGACGGGCTATATAAGGGAAAGCGTCATGGTTGTCTGTAGTCTTTTACAACAGTAAAATACATAACATTGATCTACACTGTTATATTTGCACCTTGAAAAGCTTCATATCATGTACTTTACCAGACCTATC
>DWLI01000624.1:0-19814 GCA_018249915.1 Cecropterus dorantes dorantes | reverse complement strand
GCGCCGACTTCGGAACTATATACTATGTACTGTCTTTCTACTAAACCGTCATATATTTGAATTATTTTTTACTTTTCCGTGGCATGGAAGTCGGTGATATTTTTTTTTTTTTAAAGTATATTATAATGGCAAAAAAAAACTCTTTTATCGTATATTATTCTCACTTTAATTGCAATTACGCAGAAATATAATTAATTAGTAGATAGGTACACCATAATTATAATTGTCAGTTCATTAACATTTATTATCTCAAAATATCAAAATGAACACCTAGATCGGACGTCAGTTCATAAAAACGGTACGTCCTAGTGGAGGGTTAAAAAAGGAAGCGTAAATCCTCGAAATGCCGTAACTCATCCGCCCGGCCGTTACTATGCAATTAAGGAGGCGAAGAAAAAATAACAAAAACGATAAAAAAGACAAAAGTGCATGCCCTCGACAGATGTTGGCGCAGCGGCGTTGAATGATCGCGACAGGTGCCCGAGACTCGGCCAGCTAGGGCTGCCACCATGATAAGACATCCTTTTTTTATTTAAATTAAACTTAATGACTGAATTAAACTTAATGAATAGTCTAATCACTATGTTTATCTAACGTGTAAATGTGTAAATTTCAAATCAAAACGTGTACATTTTAAAATTAAAGTCATTAAAGGTTGCTAAGCTAAATCTAGTGTACGCACAGAATTTAAAATCTTAAAACATTTGCGTAGAAAAATTGAATAATTGTCAATTTTGTAAATTATTATTATATTAATTGGGCTAATGACGACCTTGACCGAAATTGACCAACTTTTTTTTTATTTTGTTAAGATACAATTAATCTATAAAAATATTTTCAATCATAACTCTCTTCACATGTACATGATATGGAAAATACACATGTACATATGTACATGCCCCCATTTTAATTTACGATCTTTTAGATCCTAGGTATTTTCTACTTCTCCAAATTTTGGTTTTCATTTGAATTGTAATTTTATTAATGAATATTATATTTTTCACACTCACACAATAAAATTTAATATTCTTACAACACATTAAGCTATTTTATAAAACACTAGTCTTATACTACACATCGCACTAGTCATCATTATGATTAAGCTCTCTAAACGGTAAGAAAAACATATGTATAACTACGCCTGCTTAGCGGTTACAAATTAAATAATTTAGGCGTCACGTTGTTATGTGCCATGTTATTTATCCATCGAATAAGCCAATACTATGCTAAAAATTTGTGGAAATATTTCAAAGTATTATTTGAAGTTAAAATTTAATTTTAGTTACTAGCCTGTTTTAAATTTAATTAAACTAGTGTAGTACGGGTTAATATAAAAGACCACTATGGCACAACTGCATTATTAGTGTCCGATGGAAACAAGCCTTAGTTCTATTCTCTATGTTCTTTATCAAATGAATAAGATTTTTAGAACGAGTATTTTATTAATACTAGTTTAATAGTCATATTAAATAAATTGCGAATTTACATATGATAATTTCACAAATTGTTTATGTCATTATCCTGTTACAACTATTAAACAGTTCATATCCCATAGGTGAGCAACGGAGCAGTTAGCAATTGATTTACGAGACGATTTATCACACTTCTGCGAAATGCCATCCCGATCCCTTGAAGGTCCATAGATCCGACAATTTGGCAAACCGAGCAATTATCGCTAATAGCTATAGTTTCCCGACAATTTGCACAAATGACGCGCCACTAGCCCGACACTTGACACAACTGCTTTCTACTAATGAGATTATCCACGCAACTATTGCGTATCCATCGCCACCCTGAATTACGAAGCTCGTTTCGCTAGAGATCTGCTTTATTAAATTTAACTCGTATAAAATTAATACTGATGTATTTTTGTACAAGGTCGGTTGTATTTACAGATTTATCGGCGGAGCCAACGACGACTATATCAGTTAAATAATATTGTCAACAAATTTACACTCACACAAACGAGTATGATCAACATCTACAAATTTCTTAAGTTTAAGACTAACTTTTACTGGCATGTGAATTTTTGTTAGTAAAATTCAATTGATCATTAGTCCATAGTTATGTCTTCTTTTTCTTTTAGAATAAGAAAGATTGTGCCCTAGTCTACACCATTACGAATGACTTTCATGATTACATTTCGAGTTTTTCCATTAACTTGAAAATAAGTGTATTGTTATTAATAAGTAGTCCCTATTCTTATATTTTTAAATGTTTTTTTTTTCACTGTACCGTGTAGAAAAAAATGTAAATAAATAAGTAACCATTCGTATTTATTGTATACGGAAAAAAATCCTAAAAGTACACATTCATATCTATGGTATGCTCAAAAGATTCCAAAATGTACAAACAAGAATATTTTAAAAATGCTACAGCCCTGATACAATAATCGAGCGATTGTCGACGCGCACTTCTCGGCCGCGTGCTAATCGACCACACTAATCGGGGTGTCTCGCGTCCTTTGTGTTAGGCACCGTTTATTGCAAATTAACGGCGACTAAATACCCAGCTTGCCTCCCATGAATTCAACTCGTACCAGGAATTTTCCGCTTTAATATTTTTAAACACGTATTTCCTCTTCGCATTTTTCATCTTCGTCCAAACAGGTTGAGGACTTTATTAAGTAATAAGAAAAATATTTGTCATTCAAAAATAAAAGGGTTACCCGCTAAGTCAACTGAAAACACACACACAACTATTTACTTGGATTTAACTACTGGTCCTATTATTACTTATTATTATTTAGAAATGCTGTTATCTACAACTTTGTACACGCAGACTATTAAAATAACAGTTAACCCTTATTTAAGGGTAACATATCAAGAGATCCTTTCTAGATGTCTTAAACATCCAAAATGATTAAATGTCAATTTGGATGTCCTCATCATAAAATGTAGTCTATGTTCAAATTTTATGGCTCTAAGTTTAGAAAATTGAAGTTTTGATTACCTTTCAGCCCTTACATACTATTATACAGATATCGTTCCTATTAAAATAGGAAGAAATACGTTCATGTGACACAGTTCAATCCTTAACTTTTATTTTCGCCTATCACCATCTCATCGAGGGCTGAACAAGATGTTGCGCATTTAAGACGCGAAAGAAAAAAAAATCTATTGTTCTAAGTGGCGAATAGCTGTTAGATACATATAAAACAAATATAAAGCGACCGAACAAAGACATTCCGCTAGTCCGGCTTACGGCGGCCGACCGACGTGTCTCCCCCCTCCCGCCGTTGTTTAATTCCATTAAACCACCCCTTTTATCTTTTCCCCTTTTATCTTTCCCCACTATTGGATTACTGAACAAAATGCCGTGCAAGAGACACACGCAATCTTTCGCCTTTGCCATTACTTCACCTCTCTTTAAATAATAGCCTTTTGCAGTTCTAGATGATTGCTCTTGTACAATCGTGGATTTTTATCTTTTTTTTTCATACTCCTGTATTTCAGCGCAGTTGTTTACGGTAAAGCGAAGAGCTGACATTTACAAATAAAAGTTTAAACATCATACAAATCCTTTGTAAACCTTAAAGCGTTCAGAAATTAATTTGAAGTTGAGTACTTGAGCCTCGTTTAAGGTAGACTTTGAATCAAGGTAGAGAAGAACAATACACAGTGTTTTTATAGTTTAAATACTTTCTTAGACAAAACAATCAGAGTACTCCATTATTACATGCTTAATTATGTAATGTATCCTTGTTTCTGAAAATATATTGAATTATTTCCTAACAAACAAAAAAAATGTTACGAAAATAATAACATCAAAAAAATTACGTTTATTATATGACCTATAAAATTTTTCAAAAAAAAAAAACATAATACATTTTTGACACTTCATACTTCAAAATCCGTTGAGCGGTTCCACAGATAAACTACGAGTTGTCGCATAAAATCCATATCCAAGACTATTACTTTTCTTCAGGGTAAGTCAGATGACAATTAAACCACGCACCTCTATGAACATATACAGTAGATACGCGAATGAATACAGTGTTACAAGCCAAAGAAGCGTCAACGCGTGTAAATACAACAGTTCGTAATAAAAAGCAGATTTGGAACGGGATTCATCGCACCTCGGCGAGGATTTAATAAATCCAATTGTAAAAATGTTTGTACAATACTTCTATTTACTCCGATGCCGTCGTTTTTGATACAATTCCATTTACAGCGTTGAATCATTTCAGGCATATAAATTTAAAATAAACGAACCTTTTTTCGAAATGGTGTCATTTGATAAAATGTCCTCCCTCTGCTGTCTCCTGTTCACGAATTTTAAGTTGTACGGAGTTAAATAAAAAGTACCGAAAAAATATAACTACAAAAATTATATTTATTAAATTTAGGATGAGAGCTAGATCGTAACTGGTTCGTTGTGGTTCATGATAAAACGCCTAAAAACCACATACACACCATCCTAAGTGCGAAATAGTTGTTCATATTAAGGTATCGTGCAAATTCATGAGTGTCGATTATTAAAATATTTACAAACATTTTTATTCAACGATAATAACACAGTGGTGTGTGCCCCAGGTGTCCTCTAATTAACAGAAGAAACTCATGCCCAATAGTGGAATTTATAAAGAGTTGTAGCCAATATTAACGTACAGCAACAGACAAATTGCTACATTATACGTACACAGAGAAAGAGAAATATAAATACAGCAATGAAAGCAATTCCTTTTGTAAACAACGCAGCTCTTATTTTTCACATTATTGTAGGAGGTACAGTGCGCACGGCAAAGAAAATATTTTTATAGCTCATGTACAATTAAAAGAAAACGTGGAATTGTTGCTTTGTCCTTACTGTTTGCTTAGAAAATTACAAACGAATAATAATTGAATTTTTAAAGACGACTGACACTAACTTACCAATTCTATATTATTTGCACGCACAACTTGCATCGCAAAACAAACCGTTCGAGTTTAGAGAGAGTTGAATAAGTTAATTTTCAGTATTCAAATCATACAAAGTTGTGCCAGGATGCGTTGCTACTATACTGAGTTCTATAATTTTCAGTTATTACTTATATGCACGGTTCATAGACTGGTTGCATTTTACTATTGATCCAAAATTAATTGAAAAATGAATCAAAAGATTGACGTATCTTTTCGTATGAGCGTGGACATCTGCAAGCAACTTTACTATATGAAGTCAATCTGGATGCGTTGTTACTCAAAGGACTAGGATGGTCGTTTCAAATGAAATTAAACTCACCCTACCACCTGCTGCTTAACGCTAGAAATAGGTTTTTTTTATTAGACTGAAGTAGCAAACGGGCATGCAGTTTACCTGATGGTAAGTGGTAACTACCGCCCATGGACATCAGTAAGCAACTTCATATAAGGTGAGGGTGAGGTGAGGCAATGGTTCTCTGGTTGGGCCATGCTCGTTCTAACATGAAAATTCAATAAGGGCTCTAAATTTAGCTCTAAATTTTAACCAAAACAGTTCTACAAAAGTTATAAACCGGTAGTTGGTTCAAACATTGGCAACCCAGAGACTTGTTTGTGACAAGTATCAAAGTGATAGTCGAAGTTGGCGTTCAGGTCGATTAGGGTAAGTAACGCAAGTAATTTCTAATATGTTTCGTTAACGGCACTTACATGAGTTTGCACGCCGACAAATTTTCAGTCACGCAACATAGTTTGCAACAAACTTGCCTCTTTGATGTTAATCAATAAGAGGCGATGGGTAAGACCGGAGTATTGATAGGTGTTTGAGATCTTCGTTTAGTTTGCCGCGGGAAATATTCCATCAATCTTAATCTCGCCGAGCGATTTAAATTGTATTGCGCAGCTGGTAACATATTTTATTATGAAAAGTTTCCAGTTAAAGTAAACATGGCAGCAATTTTAACACGAAAACTGAAATTGCTCGAAAATATATCCTTGTACGATAGTTTTGTTTTATTTGTATAATTGTCTGTAACTTTGTTGGTCGTAATACTAAAAAAATGGGTGCTACAGACGGACATGGACAGATGATCCCATAAACTTTTAATTTTGAGATACTGAATCAAAATTCTTACAGTATCTTCTAAAATATAAGAATAAGGAAACATAAAACAATGCTAAATACAACAGTAATTGCTTGAATCAATTAGGAATCGTTTTGGATTACGGAATAAAAAATACAATCAAGGAAATAAGATCAGCATTGATGGCTCTTCACCTAAATCTGAGTAGTCACTTAATAACCCCTTAGAGGATTATAACCGTAATATAAAGCTATTACGGACGTAAAATAGTACCACTTAAGTGACGGACAAATAAATTCTAATCATTTTGTTTTGGAAGGTGGAACTCTGGCAGGATACTGCTTAATGACGAAAGAGCTAGGCAGTAAACATTTCATAGATAAATCCAGTCAAATAAACATTATTGTGAAATAATTTTAACTGCTATGTTTGTTATGCTTACTATTAAATGTAACCTGTCCCGCTTGCCAGGTGATCTATACGTCTATACTTCCATATAGTTAGTGAAGAGAGGAAATATAAAAAAAAAATGTTCTATTTGATTTTTTTCGGTGCCGTTGCTATCACGTGTACTAGAATACGAGTAGTTGTTTTTTTGTAGTTATAGAAAAATCGGATTTATTGATTACTTTTACTCTCAAGTTTCTTTTACTCAAGTTTCATTTGATAGTATACGTGCATTGAAGCTCATACTGCAAACGGTACCTACTTTCAACAGACATAATGCGTACACGCATTGTGTCTGTGGACTTACAAAGAAAGAATGCGTTGTGTGATTAGCTTACCTTACATATAGGGCTGTCAATATGTATAAATACAAATTGACATAATGGGAACATAAAACGATCAAAACTGCTGATAAGAAAACTTATTTGATTCGATTGACTATGTCAATACTGTTCAAATTCTTATCATGTTCACATTCTCAGTGGAACAGGGGACTGTATGCGCTGAGTGCTTAACATACTCTTGCTTAAGATCTGACAAACACACAACCAAAATACGGTATCATAATGGGAACATACAATGATTTAAAGCATTGGTAAGAAATCTCCGTTGATTAAAATAACTCCAGATCAATACGGCTAAGTCCTATACTATGTATGTTATAGTAAGGTGTCCATTTTCGAAACACATTCTTAGCGCAATGACAGTGGACATACAAAGCATTAATGCGTGCACGGAGTGCTTAGCGTACGTTAGTTATAGGGCTGACAAACATAGAACGTAGACAAGGTGGTAGAACCAGTGTAGTTTGATAGGCGAGCTACCACTGACACACCTATTTCTAATGTGAAACAGTTATTGCGTTTCGTTCGAAGGGGGTAGTTACCGGCTCACTTATATATTAGGACATGTTAGTCCTCGTAAGTAGCAACGCGTCTGTGATCGACTTCAGATAGAATCCCTTACATATGATAGAATCCCTTACATGTGCGGCAGAAACCATTTATCATCAGGTGGATTGCCACCTCGTTTTCTACTTTAATATTATTTAAAAAAAAAAACATATTTACGTAAAGAGTATATAAAATGATTTAAAGCACTGATTAGAAAACTCAAACCATTTAATGAACGTCACGTAAACTGCTGCTTAAATCCTATACTATATTTTAGTAGGATGTCCATTTACAAAGTAGATTAACAGACATACAAAGGGAATGCCTGCGCTAAGTACTAAGCATGCATTAGCTTCAGGACTGACAAACATACGAACATATACACACTGACATAATGGGGACATAAAACGATTTAAACCACCGTTAACAGAACACGATTGATTCAATTAACGCCACGTCAATGGCTGGCCAATTGCTGTGATGATTGGAAACAAATTACAACCTCGATGGATAAATTGTTTTTCGGCCTTATCGACTTCAATTGTTTTTATTGGGAAATAATGATTTGAAACGGTAATGTTTTTTTTTTCACTTTATGTATATAAAGTGACACACACCTACAAACATTATTCGATCTGACGTCCGACATAATGAGAACATAAATTTATTTAGTCTTAAATTATTTAAACGTCGATAAAGCAATGTAATGTCGATAAAAATGTAGAGAAAGAGTGCAGGAAGATATTATTTATGTATTATCTTGCTGTTGGTGTGTAAGTGTTACAAATATATACATAATGTCAATAATATCAGTTGTCTATGTCAAAACCACGCTTTTATTTTTAAGTGCCACTTAGTTAATAAAACCTCATCTACTTTGGTTTACTTTGTATATTAAGCCATACAGACATCCCTACGTCCGAACTGCACCGGTGACACACAACACCAGTGCGTTCTTACTTCCATATTCAAACTGGCCACTCACTTTCCTGCGCGCGCGCACCGAATCGCATTGACTCGATTGCCTATACACGCGTCCGAATGAGTTTCTTATCGTACAGCTTGTCATTCGCTTAGCTAAAAGGGCATGTGACCTACATGCATGTTAATTTATTTCAGCAGTCGCAAAATATTCCAGAGGCATGTTTTGTTTTTAGAGAATGCAGCGCTAATAAGCTGATAGGACCGAAGGCTAACAGGATTCTACACGCCATATTCGACATTCAAACACACATTGGTAGATGGTAGAGGTTTGACTCCAAAGGCACTCTCTACACGCAGCAATATTGTAGGTAGTTATAATGTTATATCTGTGAAGATTACAAATGTTCATACACAGCAAATTAAAAAAAAAAACAACTCATTTTGATTAAAATAACTACAAATATACAAATAATTTTAAAATTGATCTAACTCGGACGTAAATGAATGAAGATGTTTTCCTCAAACGTCGCAGGTCACACAAACAAATGTAACAATGAATGAGAACGCCAAAATTGGGGGCTTCGAGGGTGACGTAGACGTTTTATAAGCCTTTGTGAGCAGAATCACTTTGATCGAAATGGCTGGTACCGTGCAAAACAGAGAAAATCCGCGTAATCAGCGACCGATTGTCGCTGGCCGAGACCTGCAATGATGCCGTGACGTCAATCAGAGATATAAACGCCTTCTATCTTTGATTGGACAATGATACTGAGAGTTATCGCGCTTAACTGAAGCTCGTTGTGATAAATAGTAACCTGTAACGCGAAAAACAAAGGACAGCAAAATATTATTCATATTGGTGATGATCTCCCAAAACGTTGGCATTGGAAAGTATCGAAGACATGAAAAGTCCATATGCAAAATTGCTCTAGAACAACCAGTGTTGCGATGCTCTCGTCCCACTGCTGGGCAAGGGTCTTCTCTCGGAATGAGAGAGTTTTTTTAGGCCATAGTCTACCGCGCTGGCCAAGTGCGAATTGGTAGACAAAATATTATTCAACTAGTTTTGACCTCCCAAAAAGTAGGCTTTTGGACTTGTTGAAGGTATGATAAGCCTACATGCAAGGTTGCTCTAGAATAAACAATGTTGTGGCTTTCTGCAAAGGTCGTCAACATTAACGCTTAGGGTTGATTAATCTGACGTGGCTGTGGGAAAGTTGCAATTGTCGTAAAATTATTATCACTGAGACGAACGAGTCCAAATATCAAAATGATCATGCAGTCCAACTGTTCTTAAATCACCTTCGTCAATGAACTTCAGTAATCTAAGCTGTTCCAACTTAGTACTCAAGGGTAGAAGTGCATCTATAGCTATTCTCAGGTACCTATGAGGTTTAAGCTGGCATTTTTTATAAATGATAGGATTAACAACGGTAAAGGTAAAGTTTCGTGAGGAAACCATTTTGCCTGAGAGTTCTGTAAAAAAAATAGTTTTCAAAGGTGTTTAAAGTCTACCAATTCGCACTGACTGAAACTCTCTAAATCTGAGCAAAGACCCGTACCCAACAGAGGGACAATAATGGTTTGACGACGACTAAGTATCGTGTGATGTAAAACAATTCACCGTCTAAAAATTATCTTTCATCATCTCATATCAAGGTCCCAAATACGCTATAAGTTGTATCTCCCGAATTTTATTTCGCGCGTAATATATTCAAATCTCATATGAAATGAAATTTCAATGACGTTGCCTAATGTTGCCGAGTCATACATTCTATAATCCGGCACTCCGCTGTATGAGGCGGTCGGCCCTCGATCTGTGCTGATTGAAACGGACCGATTTGTGCTCGCTATGCGTTTTACTTGTGTACCTACTGCGGATTTACTGACACACTTCCGATTTACAAACACGGTGATTTTAAATTTATCTGCACTTTTAAATTATTTCAATTTGATTGATTCATGAAGTCCGAAAGGAAATTTTTGAAATTCTAAAGTAAAAAGTGTTTGCAACAAACATAATATATAGATACTTAACAATATTGCAAAAAATAAAAATCTAGTAAAGTCGACAAAACAAATTGTATTGTAAGCAATAGTACATTGATAAACAGTCCGAAACGAAAGTATGGAATGTCTAAAGTAGTGTTCGCAACAAACAAATACTCTTTATATGTATTTAAGAATATTTTGAAAATATGCAAATCTTGTAATATCGACAAAATACATTTTATTTTAAATTATAAGCCATCGTTCTCAAAAAAAATAGACGGCAAGGAAAATTTGGAAAATCGAAAGCAAAAGTGTTTACATCAAATAAATAGTACTCATTATATGCATGTAACAATATTATGAAAATTTGAAAATCGTGTAATATCGACAAAATACGTCGTTTTGTAAATTGTAAGCAAAGGTACCTAAATAAATAGTATAGTTTATTTATTTCAATGAAAAATTTACCACGTCTATCCAAAATATGTGTTTCGTCAAATCAATCAAACATCCCAAACTCCCATCGACATGAAGTGAAGTCTTAATGACGTCGCTAATGACGCGTCATACATTCTACTGGTATCTCATACACTACACGGATCGGACCCCTCTCCACGTTGATTGAAACGTACAGATTTGTGCTCGCAAAGCATTACGCTTGTCTACAACCTTACTCGAGAGGGATAGAAATGCTTTATAAAGATCGTGTTACTGTTTTTGTACAGCTCCGTGTAAGTAGTATTGGCAATTTCGCTATACATCCTATTATCTGGAGAAATTATAATAACTCATGTTTTAGTAATAAAACTTTTTAAGCTACTTATCTTTTGTAAGTTATCTCATAATTGAACCTACCGTAAAGTTCTGTACTATAAGTTTTAATACGTTAGGTTATTGACAATTATCCTGGATTCCTGGAAAATTAAATCACTTCTTTGACTATTGTACGGTTTTAGCGTCGTATATCTCAGCAATCAACTATTGCTGACAGAAACCTTCCCAGTCCAATAATTGTGCGCGATTAGCCGCAAGTAAGCTATCAAAAATATGAATAATGATATCAATTAGGGAAACGTCTCGTAAAATTCTGTGTCTAATATCACACACTGAATTCAACATAATATAAATGGCATTTTGACGTCGGGAACATTATTCCGTGTCAAGGTGTTACGGGTCGGTAACCCCGAACGTACGTGCCACCCCTTGCCTCACCTTTCCTTTTCGCGCGTAAACAATTATCATGGAATTTTAATCATGACAGCAAACAGAATCCATTTAACGTCGCGCAGAAATGTCGGGGGTGTCTGAAATCTGCACGATGTCGTTTAAGTGCCGGATAATTTATTCCACATCCAGGAAATACCGATGAACCGATCGCGTCACCGAGACACCGCCCTAATCCTTTGATGGATTCAACCCAACGGACGGAGAAGAAAATACCGGAGGAGTGCTTGCTACGAGAAAATAATGCGAAAACTTATCTTTTAGCGATTACCCTGTGTTTTACTTACGATCTTCGCGGTAATGGTCTATCGAACACTCCACCTGTCCTAGTTTCCGCGACATAGAATATACTTAATAATCATATCATCCTACTCTGTATAATATCAAGTACAGTTTGACAAATTGCTTCGTCTGTTTCTCTGTAATTAATCTGATCCAATAACGGCAACATAATTCTAGTTGTTTCAGAAAAGGAAAAGGTAACTATTACTTTACCATACCAAAAACAGTGTATTATATTTTCAAATGAAATATATGTTATTTGAACATAGCTTAGAAGTTATCCGTCTATACATCAGCTATAAAAGTTTAAAAAAGGGTTAGGCTGTAATCTCTCGGCTATACGTTTGGCGATTGCGCTACATAATTAACATTACAGTACTGCCCTAATTCTGGATTTAATCCCTTAATCGCCTTCATGGACGGAAAAAGTAGAGAAATTGCTCTAAGTAACTACAGTATTAAAGTAAGGCGACGTAGAAATAAAATAATGTAGTTCAAAGTAACTAAAAATGCGTAGCGTTAACGGGAGCTATCTATGCTCCCGTGGTATTCATTCAGCCAATCACAACACTTCCCGGCGAGTCAACGACCCACCAAGCCAATCGCGGCGTACACGATCTGCTCTAGTACTCGTCAACCGAAACAAATCGACGTTATTCTCTTCTATTTTTCTAGTCACGGATTCTGTCGCTTTGGTCATCAAACGAGGCAAAAGCGATTGCGTTTTTACGTCCGCACCACCGTCGAATTCAATCAGTTTACAGAGCATCTCAACGCGTGTGTTCAGCTGCGCTTTTCTAACTACTCGTTCTACAATGTATCTGACCGTACGTACGGTTTTGTCGAAATGTTTTGTCACAAAGGTTGAACAGAATTTATAGCGGCCATTAAACGTAATGCTTCAGAAAAAACTTTTATAGTGAACGTTCGTTTTAATGAAATACAGGTATTTAAAACTTCTTCACTCGTTTTAACGAGTCGAAAGAGGAGACGAACATTACTCAAAAGCAGCAGGTCTAGCACATCTAAAATGGAACGTGGAATTCCGCGTCGGAACGGTAAATCACATTTTTAAGTGCACTAGAAATTAGATGTGAGGTTATGCAATAACGCTCTACAGTTACCGAGAATATATTTCAGTGAGCGCTTAAAGTCGCCCGTGTGAGGCGGTTAGCTGTCGCAGACGTTCCGCTTCGGGTTCAGCGAGCGGGACGCGTGTGCACCGAGCATTACGAGCCGTCTAACAGTGCCCTCCATAATTAACATAGCGGCATCGCATGCTAGATAATAATTATGTATTTCGCTAACTATAAATAACAATGGATTAACAATGCGAGGAGCATGGACCGGTAAGATGCATGCGGTGGACGGCGGCCAAAAGTCAGTCGGGCGAGTAATTCGCGCCCGGCCCACCCCGGGATTAACAATTTGGTGAGCAGATTGTTTGCGGGAATACATTTCCGACAATGAATTTATTATACGAAAACAGAATGTAAAATCTGCCACCAATAAAGTGCGGCGACCATATTTCTGCCTTAGGCATTTTAGTGCCACGCTAATTGCTAGCAACAAACAAATATATTGCACGAACGGCATCAAACTGATTCAGGCTTGTGGCCGTTCATCACGTTCATGTCGCACGATCGAAAAGCCTCAAATTATATTCCATCGTTTTTGATTTTTAAAATTTTTCGTGTATTTTCGAAAGCATACCTACCACAGTTTCCGATTTTTTTCATTTGCAACCTAACAACATTTGGAAGAAAATATTCGTTTTTCTGTAAACTCTAGCTATATAATTCGAGACTAATTTTGTTCTTCAAATTATTCGCGCTCTACTTATGCGAAATACCAATTTCGTAAACAACTACGGAACTCTTAACGGTAAATTTTAATTAAAAAAATATTATCGAATTAACAATTAAACTACGGTCTTAATATTTCATATTTAACTAATGTCAGATATAACGAGGAGTGCTATTCCTCATTTTTTCGGAAGTACAATTAGAAAGTATAACACATATGATGAAAAAAGTTACTTGAAGCAGTGTGCCACTTGTATATCAACGAAAAATTGGGCGCTCCGTTCGAAGGCAAGAAACGTTCCCGAGCAATCCGACCGCTACGCAAACATACGCCGTCATCAAAGACAGACACTGTGTTATGAAAACAAACAACCGAGAACAAACACAAACAAACACGAAACAATTGATGAGAACCGAGAGAGGAGCGAAGGAGGGCGCGGTCTATTACGTAGGTGTTCATTACTTGATGAACAATTACTTCAAGATAAAAATAACTATGCATACCATTCAGCACTTCGCTAAATGCACTGGAAATAGAAGTTGTTTACGCAAACCGAACGTTTATAAGTCCAAATATGTGAGTTTAAACGCTGTTAGCGCTCGCTGACAGGAACTGTGGACATAGTAGGAAACTAGACTAATTACACTTCGAGAGTAGAAAGGGTTAAATTAGTAGGCGTCAAATAAAATGTTTAAATGATTTAATTATTACATTTTTTTACAGTTTGGATTAAGGAAGATGAATGTTACCTATATGGTTTAATTTTCTATCGAACACATAGTTAATCAGTTTCATTTTCTACACTATCGTTTGAATATATTTAGGCATTTCATAAACATTTCACATGTTTAGCATTCGTAAGAGAAGATGAAAGGAATGGTATAACGACTTCTCAGTTTAGTTGTAAACGTGTTTGATTTGCATTTTCTTCGAACAATTCCAATATAAGATAAAATTATAGCACTTAGTAAATCCTAGTTAAGTTAAGACTGTCCCTAACAACTATAACTTAACTAGGATTTCTTGTACCGTCATTCACTATGCAGAAATTCTACTCCTTAGTTCTTCACAAATACTAAAGAATAGACCTAGATACACAAGACTAGGACTTTGCATCGCAATTTAATACGAAACTCACTTATAAAAGGACCATATGTAATAATTTACTATCTAACTATTCCACTATTAAGTAATCACTGATTTCTTTTAAAAAATGCAGTTAAGGACTAATGGAGTAGAATGACAAAAAGGCAAAAGAATGAACGCAAACTCACAAATACGAGCAAAAGACGAACAGCGTGTGTAACAAGAGCGGTAGTTTAGCTCCGACAGTGCGCTCCGCTTACTTATCGAAAGAGGATGTACATGCAGCGGGAGCCACGACGCGAAATTGAGTTGTTTAGCTTAACGCGATAACGATAAATCGTACCGGTTCAACTGAGTAATTACTGTCGTGTGCTTTATTCGCCTTCTTGATGATACAATTAAACGTGCTAAATTACACAACTATCTGTTTGTCAAACGTTTATACGACGGCAGTGAAACATCTGGTTTTATCGGTGTCATAAATATAAATTAGATGGGGTAAACTAACGATTGCTGGCTTGTTTATATCTTCCGATATGAACTTTGATATCATTACCGTTACTATGTTGTCTTCGATCTAAAATAGGAACTTACCAATAACATGTGTTTGCAGAACACGTAGATCTCTTAAAATACTTCATTTCTCAGAACACAGGAGAACTGATTATTTAAAAGGAATCTTAAAATAAGCAGTTCTTAGATTCGTTATATTTATAATCTTCTTAACGGAACTATTCACAAAACCGATTAAGGTTATTTGTGATCTGATGATACGTTACCTGAAACAAAAAAATATACAATCAACATCTGTTACAAAAATCAAAGCAACGGTAATCCGTAAGAACTAATTTTCTGAGCTGACTGAACATGTGGTTTAAAGGCATAAGGCGAGTGAATATTCTTGTGAGCTAGTTAATAATGTAAATCAAAGAGAAGACAGACTAGTGTTTAAAAAATCCACAAATTAGCATACTGCGGCCATTGCTAGCTGTGCCTATTTTTAAAGTGTAAATCGCCACAAAACATTCAAATCGCTTCCGTGAAATGGTCAAGGGAGCGTGTGGCCCAGTGTAAGTAAACTAATTTGCGGCAGCCATTTTGCAATATGGCGCGCATTATAACGTCTCTTTATCGAGTCCATTTGGCCGTTGCTACTCTTTTTAATAACGTGCTTTAATTTTATGCGCCTGTATCTCTGGGGTTATAGCTTAATTGGGGTTTTTCGTGCTCAAGCTTGCGTTTTTTTATTATTCATTGCCTACGTAACGAATGTAATTCTTCCGGTTTTTTATCTGTACTGCTACTCAGTTGATGTCCCTTGTGTTTACTTTCTTTTGTAACTATTGTAATACTAAAAGCTTCAGTAAGAGAAGCACACCAACTCATTACTCAATAATTGTCATAATTTTTACTCTTTGTATTACATTTTATTCAATAGAATACTTGAACAATAGTAGTATTTACGAGCACGTTGATTATATAAACACTGAGACTGGAATTTCTATTCGTTTTTAAATATGATGTTATCTGTTGTACCTGTTTGTTTTGAATGGTAAGTCAAGTAACGCACGTGGGCAGAGTAGTGGGCGATGTTTTGTTTTGTTGAGATACTCGTATCTAATAATCAGGTTGCTAGGTAGATATTAAAATGTAGGTATAATATATATATTTACAAGTTTCGATATATAATAGCTAAACATAGAAAATTAAAGATACAAAACCACTAAATGTTATCGTAACGTAACGCACTAGTGTAACGTTGTCCGTTACAAACATCAATTCACCAATATTTGTATATATGGCTCGCTTAAAGAAGTTTCGCTACAATAAAATTGAATATTATTTACGAGTACACTTATCTTTTCGATAGGCAACCCAGTTAGTTCTAGAAGAAAATTAAAAAAATTTGACGACCCGCGTGGTGGAGCGGTCACCATACCGGTCTCACGTGCAGTGGGTTCCGGGTCCGATTCCCGGCCAGACAGATATCTGAAGATGACTTTAAATTTCTGTTTTGGGTCTGGGTGTTTGTGTATTAGTCTTTGTGTGTCCATGGCACCCGCGACACAACAAAATCCTAGTGCGGGGCTATGAGTGTAGAAAGTGTATGTGTGTATGTTTTAACTTATTGAATTGAATTAATTTTGGATGTAAATTAATTAATGTAAATTAACTATCATAAATTAACAATCAATTTAATTAAATATAATCCTGACAAAAGGTTAGATACCGGCGCAGTACAACAGCAAAAGAATTAACATACTAACAGTAGATATAGTTTATAAATAGAAATGTACAATACAACCGAATCGTGATTTATATAAAGCAAAACAAACTAGAATACTTCCTGTGTAATGACGATGTTTTCATTAATACCCTCTCAAATTAACGATCCCTAAACTTAGAGAGATAAACGAACTCGCAAACGAAATGGCATTATAGTGCGTAAATCCGGAGCTAAGGTGATTTTTACAGCCCGAAGCGGTGGGATAATGGAAATGTTTGATTGTTAAAGCTCGCTTGATTGTTTGCCCTCTGTGCAAATGATCATCGGGAATGCCATTACTGTCTATACGGTCAATTTGCGCTGAATATTTGTACGATTCTAATTAAATAACAGTCATTAAAATCAACGCGATAGTTAGCGTAAAATCAAATTCAGTTTGTTTGCACATTGCTTTCAATATATTATTGTCCTCGTAGGCAGAATGGTATATTTGACTCTATAAATCAATTCGTTTAATTCACTATGACCGGACAATATTGCAATATTTCTGAATGTATTTCTAGGAATGGATATTTGCGAGATGATACTACCTTCCACATATGCGATTTTTAATTGACATGGGTTTTTCCTTTGTTGCCTTTATGAATAAAATATACATTTTTATTATATAGACGTAAAAATACGAAGTAATTGCATACACATACTAAAAGCTTTAAATATCAACGAAAGTAGCAAACAACTTGCTTCGCCCCAAGGTATTAAAAACTTTTTAAGACACAAAAAGCCAGTTTTCAAATTAATTTCCCAATCAAATAAGCGAAACACTTGGCAGTTTATCACGCTTTATAAAAAATTAAGGCTATTAATCACAATATTAGACAGCTATTGGCGGAGGGTTCGATTCGAGGAAAAGATTTTCGTTTATCGAAAATTGAGAATAAAGAAAAGTATTCTATTTTCGGATTTCTTTCAATTTCTTTTATGAAGTTTATATTTTTAAAAGTGGAGCCGCGGTTGATATTAAATGGAAACTTTTAAAGTAATGGAAAACTTTAATATTGGGCTATTGCGGTATTGGTTCATACAAAAGCGAAGAGCATTACCTACTCGTATTTCAAATAGTAAACTTTAGACGTCATGTCAAAAAATATGACATCAAAATAATACCCAAAGTTAATTTACAATGACTCTGAATGACTCTGATGAAAATACCTGGGCTATACTGATTTCCTATATTAATTACTATACCTGGGTTTATTTAATCATAACACGTTTCTTACTTATGAAACACAGCACAAATGGTATATTATAAGCACTTTAAAATTTTATGGCTAAGGATTTCGTAAGCTATCTATTCTATCTATCTTAATTGAACAAAGTGATCTTGAAATTTATTATTTCTACAACCTTGTGACTAGATACGTCTGTGGCTGATCAAGCCATTATAGTTTCACTGCTTGGCACGGGTCTTCTTTCAGATTATAATATAGTTTACACCATAGTTCACCGCGCTGGCCAAGTGCGAATTTGTAATCTTCACACACCTATGAAAACTTGTTATTTTTTAATGAATTCTAGGGTGTGTTGGTTTTTCCACGATGTTTTCCTTCAGTATAAAGCCGTGACAATTAACTTGCAATACGCGTATCATTTTAGAAAAATCAGTGGCACGTGCCGGGATTCGAACTTCGGACCTTCGATAAGAAGCCGAGTTTCAACCATTAGGCTATCACTGCTCTCTAGATTGCTACAGCTGACTAGATACGAATACAAAATTTAAAGCAGTAAATTTTTATCACTTAATTATAAAAGTTAATTAATTTCTCTAAGTGTTATAGTTCTCACTGCCTTAAGCACCAATCTTTCGGCTGCATATTTCTTTAGTGAGGGCAATACGAGTAAATGAGAAAATTGGAAGTAAAGTAACGCTCGTCTTGTAATTCAAATATTTTCTGTACTTCTGTTTGCTTTTTAGCAAACAAGAATTCCTTTTAACTCCTCCATTTCGTTCCAACTGAAAATGTCTTTATGGAGCAATTAATTATTGCAAATGTAAATATACGGAAAATAAAATCAACAGTTTGCAAGATAGTAAATTATTACGTTGAAGAATATTTTTACCCGACTGCGCTAGAAGGAGGGTAATGTTTTTTGAGTGTATGCATGTTTGTATGTATACATGTCCATTTCTTTGGCACGTGCTACAGCCTAAATGGCTTGACGGATTGTAACACGTGACGTTATTGAAATCATCTCAGTTGTCATAGTGACATAGGCTATATAATTTTTAAAAATAACGTCTGTCAACGTAAAAAAGTGTTGGGGAGTGGAATTACCGTTGAGTATTACTCAAAACACAGCAGCATAATAGTTCTACCGAAGTTCTATAGAATAGGAATACTGTAGAATCACTAAAATAGTACGACCACCTCATGTTCTGTTCACTGCCATTCAAGGCCATACAATAAATCTATACAGAGATTTATTTGCGATGTACCAAGGATGGACAACACTAAACATGATCACGAGCAAGTAAATTCAAGCACATAAAATCGTTTACATCTTCAGCTGTTAAAGCACCTTTAAAGTTTAGTCTCAAGTTTCTTTAATCTCATTCACAAGTTCACGCCGTACCTATCGTATGTAAAGTGAAAGTGCATTCAGTTGTCGTGTTGTGATTCTGCAAATATCTCGATCTGCACGCTCCGCTCTGCACCCATTACGTTTGTATCTATTTTATTGTCTCTCGGTGCAAATTACATTACGATATCTATTCGGTATTTGTACCTGATCTATGCGTTGGTTGCTAAGGCATTCGGCCTCTTAATTGGGTTACATTTTAAACTTTGATTAAATTTCTTAATGTTCCGTATTCCTAACTAGGATAAACAAGGAACACTTGTAATTTTATCTATTTGTTTCTTTGGCTGTCTATTCGACTGATATGTCC
>DWLI01000623.1:0-19825 GCA_018249915.1 Cecropterus dorantes dorantes | reverse complement strand
ACACTTACATTTGATGCTACAAAATACAAAAAGAAGTTCATAAACACCCAGACCCTTATATCCAAAGTGCTGAGAAGGCAACGGACAGGTAAGTAAACAAACACGGTAAAATTAAAAATGCAGGCTAGTTTTATTTTTTAAATTGGCAACATCAAGCATTTTCGGTGCTTGATGTACGTTTGATTTGTAGTTTTTTTTTTTAATTTATCATAACAAATTCCGTTTTAAAGGAGTTGGTGACAAATGTCTACAGGCAGTACAAATCACCAAAGCAATTATGGTATATATATATATAGACCCAAAATATAGTTATGAAAGATTGAAGTATGGTTAACATGCAAACAAGCCGACAACATTGCCATTTTTATACCGGTACAACCAGTTGGATCGATTTCCATTTGTCTATTTTCACTGTAATCACTCGATAGGTACTTAATTAAAGTGAAGCCTTAAATACAGTGTGTGTAATAACATGCCTGACAGTGGTTGGTATGCCTTATTCACCCGCTGTACCGATGACATGAAAAGTTCCTTTTTACCCTACGGAACGGAGACGGTATGTTTTTGGGGTGAGAGTATGTATGTGCAAACCAATGTTGCTATTTATTTGCAAAACTACTAGTCCAATTTTGATGCGGTTTTCAGTGATGGGTTCTGGTTTTATTGATGCATGTATACAGAAACATGATGAAAATATGACTAAATCACGTTGAGTGGCAACTTGTTCTTTTAATGGTGTCTAGTGTTATTTCTATGAATAAAATGAATTTATAGATATAATACGAATAATCTGAGTTATATTTGGTTGCGAATAAATTATATATATAGGTACATAAATCCAACCATAAACATTTTAATGCTCGGATCATCCTGTTATCTTAGTAGGACAATAAATTAATTATATAATTGTACTATTGGTAAAACCCAAATCGAAAATAATTAATTAACAGGAAATTTCACCAATTAAGGAAAACCTGTGTTCGTCATAATTTTCATAATATGTATTATAAAATATACATTGTCATTTGTAGTTTACGAACAGTTATTATTTTGAATACCGTGGTTTCTAGCGATATTGCAGGGATTAGCGTCTTTAGAAACTTGACTTCTTGATTTAAGGACTTCTTTTATACCATGTATGTACCGATTACGTAGAAACATATGTGGCTTACTGCCACCGATTGGATTATACACACATACATGTAGGTGACAAAGTTTACGATGTTTACAAATCCACTTCACTTTTTATCAAACCCATCCGGTTTTGATATGTCATCAGTATAAATGATAAGATGGGAATCTGTTCAAGCTGTAACCATTTTGCAAGAAAGGTATTTTTTCTTTGTTTAGTGGTTGGTCCACCACTTTCGATGTTGACTGTACGTTCAATAACACGAGTGGCGTCGGTTCGACGACCCCGATGCGCCGGCGCCGCGAAGACAGGCCGGTGACTCGCGAATCTAACATTGGGCGATTTTTTTAATTTTGTTTGTTTTTAATTTATTTTATTGTTTTATCCACTGGATTTAGAATGTAACGTTTTAAAGTCGAACGTTGAAAATCGTCAAGGCTGGCAATGTTTGGCGATCTGCCAGCCAGTTGATGCACGTCACACATGTGACAAATGTGCAATAAAATTGTGTTACATAAAATTACGAAATATATTTAACAAATGGTCATTAGTTTATTTTATTAAATTTTTCTACATTAAATTTATTCATACTCTTCATGACCCAGTTTGTTTATAATTTATTTCATAAATTATTATGTACAATTAACACACTCATTTAAATAGTAATAGGCAATTTAAACATAACGCGCCCTTTACTTTCCAAATACAGTAGGTATAGAAAATAAAGAAGTTTTTTTTATAGTTAGAAGTTATAGCCTATATATTTAGATGGTGAAAAGTGGTCATTGCATTCAACTCCAAATAGAAAAGGAGGTTTACCATACCTTTTATTATCTGAAGTCAACAAATGCCTTTAAGTGTCTGTGTACAACTGACGTTGATTCCGCAATCGCACTTTACACATTTTTCATAACCATCAAACCAAGTATTTACATCACTTCCTGGAACTAACATAACATCCTGCTGTCGACATGCCCGATTACCGTTAGGATAGGTAACCCTATAGGGCCTCAGTTAACGGCACCATGGTTTATGAGTATATGTTCTGGTTTCCTACTTGGGACTTGGTCTCGTTTTTTGTAACTGGCGAAACGAGTTACGAATGAGAAGATTACGACTTAGAAGAAAATATCTCGATTATTGATGTCTACGAATCAACACAAATAAATTAGTTGTAAGTCTAATAGCCCGCGAATTCCTATGCATAAACTATAATAGAAATTTTTAACCCTAAGGCGCGGATTATCAAAAACGACTTAGTAAACGTCTAGACCATAATATGAACTTATTATTTATTATTTTGTCTGTTAATATTAAAGAGGATGAGGTAATGTTGGTAAATGGTAATTAAAATAAAATATTTAGTAATGTTGGTAAATAGTAACTAAAATAAATTACTGAAATAAAAAGTCTTAATATACAAAGTGTCCGGAAAAAAAAATAAACTACATACTCTTTATATAAAAAATGAAAATCATTACCTAAATGTGTATAGACTAAGTTATAGGCAGCCCAAACAAATTTAAATATTGATGGATTTGATTTTTTTTTACCTGAATTTAATTATGATCTAAAAATAGAGAGCCAATCGTATTAAATATAATCTATTACGAAAATCATTTTAATGTGAGTAAATGATATTCGTAACAGAAAAGAGTTTATACCAATAAGTTTTATTGTTTCTAAACATTAACGCAATATGCATAGATAAACAATTCCGTACGTAAAAGCACCTCGTCCCTGACTCGCCGTCGTACTTGACCTTATTTGGTTTCCAATTCCATGGACTAATCAACATAATCAATATTCATATTTCTCGGCTTATAAGCGTTCGTTCACACACAATTAGCTCCATTATACAACCCCATTCAAATACAAGAAGCGATCTAAAATTCAGATCCGAACGCCATATCTCTAATCTCTGAATAGTCGAATGGAATGGAATGAAATATTAATTTTTCTCGACAATACTTTATTTTTATTGTAGCGGTTTGAATGTGAAGGGGCGTTATTCTTTGCTTTTTTATCTTACAGATTTCTAAAGAGATTTCAATTTTCAAAGACATTTTAAGGCACGTCCCACATAATAATAAGCTCGGTATTCGTTATCAATCAAAAAATTATGTCACATGGACGGACGGGTCAAAAGGTTTATTAGTTTAGAACTCTTCATGGAGATGGAAGATTTTGTACAAAAAAATCCACTTTTTATATTACCAGATGTAATGTATTTGTGTGATATGGTACAAAATATTTGTACAGTACAGTAATTAGTACACATTTGCGTATAGAAACTGGGTTGTTTACACAGAGTCATGTGAAAAACATCTTCATTACATAGCGGGAACGTTTTTATATGAATTTGCGTGGTAATGTATTTTTTATGTGAGAAGTAGCAAATTGTAGTCCACCTCACCATCTGCCACGGGTATCCCATGTGTTAATCCAGGTCATAAATTATCTCCAAACCAAATTTTACCAGTATGTGAAAGAGTATCAAACACATATCCCATCCTTCTTAACAAACATTCAGTTTAAGAAGTCAGATAGGGAATTTTACTTAGTCTTAGTATCAATATAGATTATAGACCAACTATTAAGGATAATATTAAAAAAAAATAAGAAAATAGACATAGAGAAATAGAAAATTAAAAAAAAAAAAAACTATATTTATTATGATTGCATCTCAAATAAATTGTTAAGATATTATTCAGCCAAAGTCCAGTAAAGGAATCAACGGAGCAAATAACATAAATTTAACAAAAGAAAACGAAAAACAACAAGTCCAAGGCATTATCAACACATCCGAATGTGTGAAACTAAGATCATTACTATTTATTCAGTTGTACTCGACTCAATAATGATTACACATTAACATATCAATTTGGTATTACCATAACTATTCATTTGCATCTATCCATCATTTTGGGAAGGGTAGGACATTTGTGACAGTTGAATTGTCGCGAAGAATGAAGTGTTAGATTGATAGTGGACTGTGGAGACCATGAGTTAAAGTTCACACGTGTTCTTTCACGGTGTTGACAATAGAGGGTCAAACAGTCATCGAAGTGACCATCGCTGAGTTGACAATGATTTCAAAATAAAGCCGTATTTTTGTTCAGAAATTCCGTCAAGAATACTGGTATTTTTATGTCACTAAAATACGGTTTCGTAATATACCGATTTGAAGTTCTTCACCTCTTTAAATGTCAATTGGAAAGCAGCCTTGAAGAGCGTCGTACTTCATGCCGTATTCCCAACCTACACATTAAACCCATGCTTATTCATATCACGTACTGCTTGCTAGGTTCTTGTACAAATATACTTGTACAAACACTTTAGACTGAAGGGCCTGTCGATAAATTGAGCATCTGTTTGCATATTTCCTTTAAAATTAGTTTTACTAGTTTAGAACTCATAGTTTAACATTTGTTTAGGTCAAAATCAAGGATTATACTTAGTGATGAAGTAGCAAACAACTGGTGGACCTGTGAAGTGAGTTAAAAGAGTACAAAGATCCCAACACCTTTAACAGTACCGAGGGTATATTGGATTGAAATAACAATGAAAGAAATACATTAAATTGAATAAAGAAATGCATTAAAATGTACGAATCGAGAGGCTAATCCAACCGCGTCTTGAGTGGCCGTTGTCCCCATTTCAATTGAAGTGGATATCAGAATAACTAATGTGTTGGTGTCGCTTGATTTATAAATACACCCTGGACATTTGTATTGACCGAATAATGAAGCAATACATCAAGTATTTTCACGCCCTTCTCTCCGGTGACAACATTTCAAAGACTTGATTTACATAATGATGGAAATACGAGATGTCCCAAAGATACATGTTTTATTAATGAGTTGAGATTAATTATATGTGTACAACGTCTGCGTGTCATAAGAGCGCATTCTTACAACAAAAACAAAAAACTTGAAGACGTGAATGTTAATGTAACGAAATCTTAGCACTTTATTTGAAATAAATTTAATTTAATTAAGTTTTTGTCTTTTAAAGTCTATGAAAACAGTTGGTCTGTTACTCCTTAAATTAGTCAACAGTTACTGGGGCACAGAAATCTACATAGAGGTTCTTTGGGGGCCTACTACTATGACACTGCAACGCCTATTTTATTTTATACAATGTTGTCTGTAATCGATTTAAGGTAAATCCTCGGATCAGGTTCAAAATAGCCATCATTTTCACAATGTTACGACATATACAGTCAAGTTAATCTATGGTTCGAAAACTCATGAGAAATTATCTTAAAATCACAAGTTTTATGGAATGTTGGTTATTTTGAATATAGATTTTATGCAGGAATTGAAAAGTACTATAACTAGTGCTGAATTGTATCCCACGCGCGTTAAGTATCAATTCCGAGCAACTATTTGCGTAGACCTAGATTTGCGGCTGAGCTGCAATCCGCTTGTTACATTTACGTATACCGATGAAATTACATCTAGTAGCGGTCGGCCTCAGTAAATAATATGGCGGTACATAATAAGGACAAATAATACCTCCAGTCATGGGAATGCGCTGGATCTGTCATTAGACGCCTAAAAAGTAAAGTTTACTAACCATTATCACACATTCGGAGGCACTTAGGAGTCCTTGCGACATGTAATTATGTTGCCTTTCCCACGATAAGTCGTTACTGCGACTTCCGACTTGTCGCGCTGACCGGAGCCGACACGTGGGTGCATATTTGTCAACGAAAGTAAATACTTTACGTTCAGTTTTGTAACCAAACCGCAGCACGAGAGATTTAATCCGTTACGAATTTTAGAAAGTTTGCACCGTCATGCCAATTGTGTTTTTCAGTTCGCAATTTAACGGGTAGAGAGAGGCCACGTCGGTTCGTCGGCTGACCGTTATTTTTATACACTAAAAAGTTAACTGCCTCGCAAGTTATCTTCATCCTGTGCACTACATGGAACATTACGGTTTTTATAATGCAATCCGAAACGTAATACAACCTTCGATATTTATTGGACTTGTATGTGTGTATGTGATGTATGGACAATGGATTTTTTTACAGCGATGCATTTATTCTCGGACAGCTGTCAGAAAAAAATCCGACGCGCTCCTAAATTGAAATTGACGCGTTCCATTTAAAACAATAACGAAGCGCGTTGTAAATTGAAAATAATGGAATTTGATTGATGTATTTGTCGAAAATAAAGTTGGTGTGAAATTTGAGTAAATGTTTTCACAATAGGTTTACTTACTTTTGTTTATTATGTACCCAATATCATTTGATTTCATTTTTATTTATATTTAAAATAAATATAGATGTAATGCTCGTGATATGGATCTAAATGGCTCAAAATCGATTTGCAATGTAAAATGTCAGATATAAAACCTAGCTTCCTGTGAAAGATTCGTCATAATGGGTTTAGACGTGATTAAGATTATCTCATACATATTAAACAATAAAGATTTTTTCGCTAATAGCGTCTTATCGGTTTTTATAGCGTCCTAAGATCATGTTTAGGAAGCTATAAATAACAGACGAAATACTTAAATTTTATTTTAGTATAATAAATATGTTAAGACAATAAATACAGAACATAAAAGCTAAGTCTAAGATTATGATACAATATGTAAAATCATATAATTTTTAATTATTATAACTCTTGGCATAACTATAAAAGAATTCACTTTCGATTAAAACCTAACATGCGGCATTGTAAAAGCTCCGATAACTAGTTCAGATAGGTCAAATTCACACGGCTTGTAAATATTTATAGATCCGGTGCAAAATGGGAAGTGGTTGGTGCGAGAAAAAATCCCCCTCGTTTTGTTTCACTGGATCACGGACACGGGAGTTAACTGACGGAACCGGAGGGTTGTAGCGGGTGGTATTATTATAAAACAAAACTAACTCTACTGCTTTATAATATTAGTATAGATAAGTAGCCAACGAGCATGCACTCTACCTGACGGTTAATGGTCAGTGCCGCCCAATCAACCCAAGTTTCATTTTACCTGACGTTGCCATAGATGCGCTAATACCCTCGGAAAAGTCATGGTGCTTCTGAAGGCATACATGAGGAATGTTGATAATGAGATGTTAACGATAATTCACATATGTTTAAAAATAATAGCCTTAAAAATTAAAATATGCGATAACAGTCTGTACGAAGTCTGTCTACAGTATAAAATAGTCTCAATAAAATATAATTGAAGAGATCCTATTTAACTGTTCTACGTCGCTCATGTAATGTCCGTTACTTGTTAATTATAAACGAACGGAATATGTGCATTTCCCATATCGATATCCTAACAGTATGAGCTTCCAATTAACGAATATAATTAACAAGACCGGTAAACTCTATGAACCGAAACAGTAGACCGATCCCATACACGTGTGCTGACCATTCATGGGAAAACGCTTAACGAGGGTGATAGAGTGCTGATACCATCAATTATCAGCCCCGAAACCTATCTATTTGGCTTATTATTGAAAAATTATAGATATCACTAAATGTTTGAACCGTCATGGGAACGGGATAAACGACAAATTGATACGGTAGCCCCAATACCGTTTTGTTTAATTAGACTATATTTTGAAACATTGGCATAACGGTTGTTTTCAAACGTTTGTTTCGAAACAGGTAATCATTTTTCATGTACGAGTATTGTGCTGTGAAAGTATGAGACACCTTTAAAAGGGGATTAAGATATTTTTACTCTCAGGGTACAGGGAATATTTTAAACATATCTACAATACAATATGTATCATGTGTAGGTATTAAGTATATTTATTTATATGTTCGGCCTCTACAGAATGTGATACATAGACAAGCTTTTTGTCCAACCACATTGTATCGAAAGTTATCCCCGAGAGCTTAACTTGCAATGTTTCCGTTGAAAGCAAAAGTTGAACTTTCACTGGGCTTCCAAACAGGAATGAATCTCAGATTTTACGCTCCGTGGGACCGAGCTTTCCCATAGAAAAACCAAGGACTCACTGTCCGTAACTGACGTTACCTTATCAGCTGTTTTTATGGCACCGACGCCATAATTACAAGTCTTGGAGGGTGGAACTGTGTTTCGTAAGCAACAATTATTGAGGTGCAACCGACTAAAGTAGGGGTCAAGATAATTTCATGGAATTTTGATCGTGATAACATCTCGCGGCCGTGCAATTTTCAATCATATGAATTACATTTGGTTTTATTGCAGACTGTAAACGTAAACGTTTCAATTTATTGTTTCTATACCACCTCTAATTGTTTTAGACTTGCGATTGTAGTTTTTTCTGTTGAATAAAATTTGCATTTTATTGCAATTTTATATGATTATTTTTTACTTCAAATGATTACCCTTCAGTACAACTTGTAAGTCATTCAGACAAGAACCTTTCCCGAACATATAAATGACGAATTCAAACAATGAACTCTGTTTTTGTGTTTCATTTAGATCTACGACAATCACAAAAGTATGCCAAAAAGTTGTTAAAATCTGCATCATTCTGTGCATTTTCTTTTGCAACTTTCATTGCATGAACGCAGTGCATGCGTCGGAGGTACGTAAATTAGAAAGTGCGTTTATCCACGCACGCTCATCTCAAGTTAAATTTGACTCGTACTATCTCGTGTCCAATTACTGGGTCCGTTAGATAAATGGACATCTGTTACGTGTTTCGACGCAGAACAATGATAGATAACAGTACTGGGAATGCACTGTTTGTGGTAAATTTAAACGACCGAATTTGGATGTTAACACGAGCGAAGTAGTATCTTTGGTTTAAAAGTAGTGTATAGTATTAATGATGTCTTGTCTTTTAGTGTAATCCCTGTGTACTCAGTTCGTCAGCTTTCAAGATAAATCCATAAAGAAATATAAATAACCATTTAAAGAATGCCAATAAGTTTAGAAAACGATAATTTTGAAATTACATATACGTACTTGCACGCATATAAGGTTGAAATAATGTATTGATTTTGTGAAGTTGTCTCTACATACGAGACTTATGTTTTTTTATGATATTCGTACTAGGAAACCTTGGTTTATTGACGGCAGATTCTTGTCACAATCACTCATCATCCGGAGGTATGGTAATCGTTTTTGCTTACAAGCAAAAGCCTGTGAAAGCTCATTTTTTATCCTGTTCGTTAGAGTTCGTTGGGCGCACTGAACCATATCTACCTTCCTTAGGGTAGGTTCACACGTGAGGTGCCTCGTGAGAAATGTCGGCCTACAATTACATTTCTGCATTAGCAGGACTACCTGTCGCTTGCACGCGTAATTACAAACCTAATGGGCACTGGACATTAAAGTAAATATTGGTTTTACACTGTAATGGCGTGTGTGTAAGGAGGGTGAAGCAGGTGCTTGTACTTTACTTGATGCAGTCTATTGGTCGCACTAAGTTTGTTCTGAGTTGTCAGCGTAAAATCAATAAAAAAGGTTTACTTAACTTGTTAATTAAGTCCTGTAAAGGCGACTTACATGTTCCTATTAGTAACACAGCAAATTAGTTTTAAGTGCCCACCTCGTCACATGACTACGCCAATGTATACAAATGGCCCCAACCTATCCAATCAAAACAATAGTTTTACTTTCCGAGATAGTCCCAGAGCGCTGTGACATGGAGCTATTCCACAAAGACGCAAAAAGAGCTCTTTAAAAGCCGGCGTGGTTGCTGACTTATCTGGTAGTGGAAATGTTCATAGGCGACGGTAACTGCTATCTAACTGTTAGCCCGTCAGCCTTGAATTTAACCACCAACAAAGCTGACCCTAATAAACCATGATATCAGTGTCATAAATATGCTCATAAATCTTAGATTTACTCTTAAATTATAAAATGGCTTGCAACACACTATTGCTATGAAGCTATAAACGATTCTAAATCGGAACAAATTGCATCATCACCAATGATTAATGCAGAACAAGGCCCTTATCGCTCCCAGACAACCTTGGGAAGAGGATACAATGAAGACAATGGTACGTATCTATACAAATGAAATTGAGATGTCTGCTGTCTATCGCTGTTTTCATATATGCACACCGAAGTTCTTTTTTTACTGTTTGAATTTTTGAGGGGGATTTATAAGGTAGGCTGGGCCTTTTCATCTTTCTATAATGCAGAACTGCAGATAGGATTTAGTTTGTATGAAAGATGACATTGATTTTACCGCCACTTAATATTCAAGTTTTTGAAACTCGATATTACCCTAATGACATAGTGTTCATTTTAATTACTTGTCAAAGCTTTAGATTGAAATGGTCCGTTTGGATTTATGTAGAAATATTTTTTGCTGCACGCTCATAAATACTATAACATGAAGACTGCTAATCATATTGATGGGCCGTGCACAAACCGGTTTGTAAAATGCATATAATTATAAATCAATGTTTATTTTTGGTGCCCAAAAAGGCAAAAAGTCGCTAGTCGGAGCGTTCGTGACCTATCGTGGTAACAAAAACTAATGGAAATTGCAGACAAGAGCATTTTTATTGATGAGGCAGATAAATCAATTTTACAATTTTTGTTGGTAAGCACGGAGGTGACGCTATATGATACGACATGATTAATTGTGAGTCTAAATATACCATTCCATTATTACAATGTCGTATAAATGTCGAAGACATTAAGTGACTCAACGTAACGATGAGCAGTAAGCAGTCTGCAATTTACTCTTCTAATGTGGTCATCAACAAGTATAACCAAGCACCAAGATTACGGCAGTCCTTCCTAGAGGCATTCCTTTCTTTTTTATGCAGCATACACTTGTAAATAACCAACTGATGGACGTAAGAGCTAATAGATAAGGCTCGAACCTGCCAATCAGGCGAGGCATCCTGCATTCTATTTTTTACTCTACTACGCATGCAGTGAAGAAAAATACTGCTTAGCGAAATAAAGGTGTGTTGTGCTTATTATGAACTAAATACGGTACGAACACTGAAGTTACAGAGACTTACATTTTTAACTATAAAAAAAAATAGTTTTTTTTTATTTAATATTATTTTCGAAATTTAAATGATAAAAAAATTGCGTGCTATCCCGTACTAAACCCGATCCGCATTGTAACAGATGATGGCATCCCCCGGTCATTCGTAGAGGGTGCTATTAATATTGCACCGCATGCGGGGGTAGAGCAGATGCGGTAAAACCGTTACCGTTCCCCTATCTGGCTGAATTTCAAATTTGGAAATCGAACACGTGTGATGACAGCTTTTTAAAATTTTCGTTTCGCAATTTATGCGCGGATGTGCGACACGATATTTGTTTGTGAAGCAATTTAGTTTAATTGGGTAGGTTTAACGTTTTTGTGATTTATTACGATTTTTATTCGTGCTTATTTTTAGATCTTAAATTGTTTTAAATTTTCGTCACCTATAAAGTTTGTTTTTAATAAAACCTCGTTTAAAACTAATTTAGCATTTTTACTATTAAATAAATATCCTAGTCTAAATGATCTATGATAAGAAGTATATAAGAATATTAACATACAAGAAAAACGTTAGTGAATAAATATTTTCAAATGCAAGACCACTATTTTTGTTAACGGTTAGGTTAACATGAACAACTAATAATACTAAGTAAAATATGGGTAGAACTCGGATACAAGCGTGTGGGGAGAGTGACAGTTAAAAAATCAATATGACCGTTGAAGTCAGTGTCCGCGAGGGTGCGGTAACAAAGGGTGCGCACGCGTTGCAATGAATCACGGGGTAATAAGTTACGGGGCGAGTGTACACTAATAAAGTTTATTGGGGATTGTGCCATTGTCATTTCGGGTTAGGAATGTATGAAAGAGTAATATTGGAAATTTTGTCTTGTATCTTTGTTGACTTTAAATTTTATATTATTTTTAGATTAAATTAAGCGCATTAAGTGAAACAATTAAAAATCTTGTTTATAACTAATAAAAAGTTAATTACGATACAAGTGAATGGAATGCATTTCTTTTAAATTATTGCAACGCCTTTAATGTTATAAGCATTAACTTCTCAATACGATAACTTTTATATTTATTTGTTAAAATGCTTACTTAGTTTTACTTATTAGTTAAGCTTTAATACCATTATACTTTCACCACTAACAAGTATTGCAAGCAGTTACGAGAACCTAACTTTCAACTGATTCACGGTAACGAACTTCCGGCGTGATTTCTAAATGACCATTGCAACTAAAATCGGAACAATTTAAATGCAGTCCAAGCATTCAGATGTATTAAATTTCTAAATCTCCATTCACCTAATAATATCAACGGAAACGTAATGTAACTTGACCGGGTCGGATTCCATTGTAACAATTTCTAATCCTATTCCAAATGTTCAACTAGGCACCCTGCAGTCAAGTCCACTTATATTTTCTAAGAGCGCAAACATTAGAGTTCAACGACACTGGAAAGGTGTAATTACGGCCGGAATCGAACCCGGAGGGATAAGAAATTGGGTGACCCGGTTGTTTCTTGGACCCCCTACTCCGTAAGTACGCATGGTCAGTTTCAGACAATGCCGTGACCCTCAAGTGTTTGGAGAACTCTTAGAAACGCTTAGAATTTACATCTGCAGTAAATAGTGGGCTATGATTTTAATATTTATGCCAGCTGTCTATTAGAGTACTTGTGAAGCAATATTAGAGTACAATATTAACCGACGTATATAAGCTTGATGGCAGTTAAGCTCCGGATTGGCACACTTAAATTATTTTAATAAGTGTATGTTTCAGTTGAAATATTTTTGGATATTATTGAAAATTTGGGTTTCTATATATGGGACCGATTTGACGTATTGATGATGTTAGACAGATATTTATACTATATTTGATGTTAATCTCGGATGTTACACCATCGATGATCGTTAAAATGTTTAGGGAAATTAGATATACTTTAGGCAATAAGGCAAATTAAATATTTAGGTAATGGAATAAAACAAGCCAGTGTGACTTACTTTTCAGTCGAAATGTCGCAAAACATGCGTTAATGACGCAAAATACTATAAAGTTGATAAAATGATTAATTTAATTAATAAACGTTAATATCGTTTTAGCGTATTTTTACGGATATCAACTGTGTAAATATAATAAACTATGAATAAAAATTAATATTATTGTGTTGTAGGTATAGGTATTTGTAGGTATTCAATTGTTACTTAATTAGTACAAAAAATGCTACAAAATGTGTCTTATTAACAAATGTCCGATTTACACAATAACCTTTTCGGATATTCAATTTGCATTGATTATACAATGACATGACATTTATTACTTATTACAAATACGATTGTAGTTAAAAATTTGAATTTTGAAAAAATCTGCTTTATTTATATAAAATAAAATATTAAAATGACCACCCAGTTTAGTTATCAAAGATACAACGCAGTAAAAAGAAATACGCTCTGCTAAATGATAGAGCGACGCCATTTTGCTCAAGCGCGGGAGCAGCCGACGTTCGTGCGCCTGCGCAGCGCTAATGTCACGTGCGGTGGTGTGGGTGCGACAAGGACGCGCGATACTATGGCTTACGCTAATGAAATAATCAGTAGGTATTTGTATTCATAACTCAAATAATTTAACTTATTTAATACTACTACTTATTTTTGATTACCTTAACGCGTCATTTTTATTCATATTAATTCCTATTAACGTTGGTTACACCGCATTAGAATAAATAAATAGTTAAAAAACTGTCGTTATGTTCATGTTTTAAATACTAATGTTCGTATCTTATCACATTACTACGCGGTTGTTTACATAGTATTTTATTATTATCAAACGTTTTACGACATTAACCACACATGTGCAATCTAAAATGGGACAAGTGTGGGAGGCCAGTCAGCACATCGGAGTAGCTCTCGCGTAGAGCAATGTGTCAAAACAAACAATGTGTATCTAGGTCACTTCGCTTAACGTACATTGGTAGAGCGACAATACAACGACACTTAAACAATCTTGCATAACACCGTTGGGAGGCACAAAAACAATTTAATAAGCGCCTAAACATACTTTTTTCGAAACCCTTTGTATTTAAAATTAACTAAGAAAGGAAGAATTACATCTTAATTTTTAATCACATACCGCCAAATCATTTAATGAGGACTTCCTTTGGACCCTTATGAAGTTTTTGACACCTTGATGGACAAAAAATATTAGCACGTCGGCCACTAAGTAGGAAATTACAGGCGTATGCGGAAGGGGCGGTGTCGCAAATTGTAAAGAATAAGACAAAAAATGTTTGTATAAAATAACAATGGAAATTTAATTATTAATAAATTTTATTTTAATTTGGCACACGTCTCGAGCGAGCTGAACACGTTCTTATCACTTACATAACACTTAATGATGTAATATGACACGTTATACGTATATGAGAATGGAGGTGGCAATATTTATGACTTGATACCTGATATATGGAACACTACACTTTCGTACGAAGAACATCGGCTTTAGATAAGAAACAAATCTGGAGTACTAATTGAAATCATTGCTGATATATGTATGAGTTGTAGAGAAGACTATGAATGACACTTCAAATAAAGTATGTCGAAATTTAAATAAATCATACGATTTAACGGGGAAAAAGAGGTGGAAAACTTCGTGTTTAAAAGCTTTTAACAATGTATTCATTCATTATTCTTCTCACTTAATTTCTAAGTGAATGAATTCAACATTGTATCTATTCTTTTTCACGGAATAATATTTTAAACATTTTTATTGCAAGAATCATCAATAGGTTGATGAAAGAATGACGTAAACAATAATAGAACTTCTGAGTAAGTTATTGCAAACATTGACTGTTTATTTACGCGTTTGAGGAAGGAAACTGAAACAACTACGTTCTATGTCAAGGCGAGTATGTGAAAATATACGTACTCAGCGTTCACGGTATAACATTTGTATGAAGTCACGAGTCACGATTTATTATACAACTAGACGCCAGTACGTCTAGGCATTCAAAATAAATACCTAGACATTTTGTTATGTACGAAGTTGTCTCACTTTATGATATAAAATGTTGATATCTTTTTTAAAGTAATAGAAGTAGGTCGGACTTCTAGAACCAACTCTAGAGTAGGAGTGTATCCTTAAGACGGATACCGATGGGTTCCCCGGAGAACAAATTTTGAGCACCTATTCGTTGTACGTGGTACAAATAAATCTTAAATTCTGATACTTTAACAAGTATAGGGTATGAGTTCATAGTTGTACAAGCTTTTTTAATTAATATTCATTATTAGATTTGTATATCTATATAATTCAATTCAAATCGTTACGCTATCGACTGCTGTTTTTAATATTCATCAACATTAAAAAAAATACAATTACCTAATTAAATTTAATAATCCCACGATTGAAAATAATGTCTGATTTGAATAGGTACTTAAAAGAGTATGTAACACTATCGCTCATTATCAAATCCACTATCAATCACATATAACTGTTATTTGCTTCCATTGGAAATCGAACCCACAACAACTAGGCGCGTACCGTAACTACTGAACACTAATACAATGACTGATGATGAATGACTAACTTACTTTGCTTATAGTAATATAATGGTTTTATTGTCTGGATAATTGGTTCCCTATAACGATTCACTTTTAATATTTTTGTATGTTGTTATATTTAACCGGACCGTAAAATGTTTTAGTAATTATTATAAAACAATATGTTATAAGACGCTCTTGAGATATAAGAAAATAGGATATTTTTATAGAAAAATGATTTCATAGCTCGTATTTTGGTACTTGGGAAGAACCACTTCTCATTGATTTTAAGTATTGTCATTTTTACTGAATCATAACAAATATTATAAACAAAATAGTCTGGTATACGAGTTTTTCAGTCATAATAATAAAGTGAATATTTAATTTACAGATTTTTAAGGCAAAACAGGATAAAATAATTATTGAAGTTTAATGAAATTGAATGCCAAGTTATTTACGTTTTGTGGAAAATTCAATTAATGTCGTGTGATTCACACCAATCGCTACTTTGTATTGCAAACAAATTGCTTTTAATGTTTACGTAAAACTGTCATAATTAAGTATACAACATACATACAATCTACTACATTTTGTTTTTGGTTATCTCTCCCGCGCAAAATTGTCTGGTTCGACTTCACAGATAACACAATGTTTACATTGGTAATTAGCCTATTTATAATCTATGGTAGGCCGATTGCTATTCATTCGATTTCATTCAATCAAAACTATGTAGTGCGTCGTACGCACTAACACTATGGTTGTAAAAAGTAAAAACACTAACCTGTTATTCTTTTCTGCGTCTTGTTGCTCTCTGGACTCGATACCTTGGCTTCTTGTGGGCAACCTGTACTCGGTTTGGGTGTGGTTATGGTGATCGGCGACCTTCTGAGCGCGGCAGGGACAGCGGACGCGGGCACCAGTTGCCATGCAAACCTCTGTGCACCCGGCAAGGGCTTTTCGTTAGCGAAGTCGAAACCCCATTTCTGACTGTCTATCTCCAGCTGCCGTGCCAATTCTCTCTCCGCGAATCGCCTGTTCTCCTCTCTATCTGTACACCCAAACAAGTTCCTTCTCACGCCGTCGAGTGTGGTCACCCCGCGCACTCTCAACGACCTCGTGTCCAGCACGGTGGCTTGCAGGCCGGGTGCCCTCACACTCAACGCAGACATCTTCAATGCAATAGTCCAACACGGTCGAGCACGGCGCGAACGCACTTTCCTGATAGCATCCGCGACCGTCTTTTCACCTATCACAAACAAGGTCAATATTCAGTTCTTTTGCGCGATACAAAACGGTAGAATCGTAACACGTATCAGTGTTTGGTTCATCACGCACCAATAAGAATACTAATTGTGGTTAGTTTAGCGAGTGTGAATGTAAACAAGTCGTATATGACGCGACGACACACGCGTGTGACGTAACACGTCCTCACGAAGCGAGTACGAATGACGACTGAAGTGAATAATCGAGTCGCGGATCGCGGGCCGCGGTGCGCGTGAGCCGAGAGCGGGTCGCTTGATCGCTTCGGGCTTCGGCCCTCGGTCGGAGCGACGCCGCAAGCCCCGTTAGTTCCACCACTCGACACGGTGTGGCGCTACCTACCTACTCCTACTTGCCGAGCAGCGTCCCCTACGGCCCTTTATACACTCTGCTCTTATTCTTGTTCGATTTGAATCGTTAAAAGAGCTTTATTAAAACGTATAGTAATTAATATCTTATTTTTTTGGAATACACTTCAAACAATTGTATTTCATGAATTCAACGCTATAACGTAATCAACTTTAATTATTAATTAATTATTTATTTTGAAAAATAAGTACATATTTATTTTCTACTTATCTACAAAAGTTTATTATATTTTCTTGATATCGTTATTTTTTTTCGTGACAACATTATTTAATTAATATTATTTCGTGACAATATTTCCAGTAGCGTGATTTAATGTTACCATACAATGAAGTTTTAATTGCATTGTTAGATATGCAGCCACTTAAATTAGTCATTGTGGCTATAAGTAGGTAACTAGCTAATCACAGTACAAAGATTGAACACGAACAAGTATGCATTTAGTAATTTTAGACATGATATATTTTTCTACATTATTTTTAAACGATATTAGTAATATGATATTAAAAGTGGTGAGTTCTTTATACAATACCCTAATTAAATATTTTTTCAATAATAATAATAACAATTTTATACATATTATTTTATAAAAAATATTGCAACAAAAAGTATACATTAATAAATAGAAAATGTTTATCTCTTAATTTATTTATTTACCCATCGAAGTTACTATAGCAATCATTGTCAATAAAAATAATAAATTGTGTAGTGTTAGGACGTAATATATAGATTAGATCTACAGCCACACCTACGTAATTTTTTACGTAAAATTATTCGAAACAGATTTGATTAGGATTTTAACGTACTAAAATATATGAATATTTCGTATAGGATACGTTTAATTAAATATTAAAACAATAATATTTTATACGTTTATATACATTATTGGGACTTAATATACTTTAATTAAATGTATACCAATAATAATAAGTTGAATACGAATTAAAGTTAACGCAATTTATTTATTTGTAAAGAACAATATATGAATCAATTAATTTTACAATTATATAAATATAAAAATTAGTTAATAATATAATATTACGTAGAGTAATTATAGTTTAATTAAGTCCCAACAATGCGGGAGTAATAAATTGATGCACATGGCAACACCGCGATCGGACTTGTTTACGAAGAACGAAGACGTGTCTAGTTACGTGTGCAGCATACTCAAAACTTCTTATCAGAAACATATCCGTCTCTTTTACTCTAACGTTCGGCCAGATTGTGTGAATGAAACAGAGAATATATTAATAGCACACAACATCGCCGCCATTTTGCTTGACAAAACTAACTAGAATATTTTGTACGACCGATTATTTTGGAAAACTTGACAGTGAATGTAGTATAAAAATTATTATACTGATTACAAATTTAGGTAACGCGATGTTAGTTTTGTGTTATTTTTAAATGAAGGCGTTTAGTGATTAATCTCTCAGTTACAGACAATAAACGCGAAATAAAATTGTAATAAATCGTGTACAGTCGTGAAAATTGACAAAAATGCGTAGATTTTTTGTTAGTTTACGAGAATAATAATATGAGACAACTTACCCTTTACTTTCGTATTATTATTTCACGGAAAATCATCAATTTACCGTCGGGGTTCACTGCACTGGCGTACTAATTTTCGAGATATGACAACGACGCGATGGCGAGAGCGCGGGCTCGTCGCTGGTTGGTTGAAAATGGCGGCCATTCATTTTATTGGCTTGAGGTGTTTAGGCGCCAAATTTCGGTTGGTCGAGGCGCCGGATGGCGGGAAATAAGCGACACGCTTTCCGGTAAGCACGAGTTGTGTGGAAAATCGTGTTTGGCGCGTTTCGCTTTCTTTCGATATTTCGGTAATGGCATTGATAGATAAACTTTCAATGGCTCGCGTTAGGAATAATGATTTTATGATTATATTATTTTTGAATCTTAGAAAAAAGTTATTTAATGCAATCTAGATAAATAATAAGACTATGTTTTGGTTGCGATTCAAAACTGTTTTATCTAACGCGTTGTCATTTACGAAATTATTTGTGTTCGTCGGTTTGACCTTACGTAGTAAGTAATTATATTGCGAAATGTATAAAAAGTTGGTGTTTCCTTTAAACAGTTTATTATTAGCACGTTTCATTATTAAATTAAATCAATATATTTTATGGTATGATGTTGATGTTTTTTCAAACTGGTTTAGGAACCTATTATTATAATTATCTAGGTATATGTTTTTAGAACAAAGTAAAAGTAGGCAAATTATATTATAACACTATTTTGATTGAAATTCAAGAACATTGCTGAAAATATCTAAAAATTGGTCGCCCAAAATAGACAAAGCATCCATGATTTCATAATTTAAATATGTATACACTTATCTATTATAAGCGTTTATCGACCTATCCGTTTGTTTATAGAAATTGGATATCTTTGTAGTGTTGATTTACGTTTTATTTTTCAAGTATCGTATTTCTCAACGTTGCAACTATGTATCTTGTTTAATTATGATACCTACGAGTACATGTTTCTAAAATTATGTGACTTGATTATCAATTGCATATTGTGTTTGGCTTCAGATAGAACTTATGTTCTATATGAAGTTACTTACAGATGTCCATGGGCGGCAGTGACCACTTAC
>DWLI01000622.1:0-19836 GCA_018249915.1 Cecropterus dorantes dorantes | reverse complement strand
ATCGACGCCATCACTAAAGTTGAATGTCACTGGTTTGGTTAAAGTTTGGCCACCAACTAAGTTACTTATAGCAATGAGTTACACTTAACACTGCACGTCACAAAGTAAGCTGCTACACTAACAGAACAGCATGCTTGCACCGCTGAATCACCTTAGAAAGCTAGACCCACTAGTAATCACGACCGATTGTTAATTAACTGTATATGTACTGTATACAATAGGTGAATGCAGCAGACGTGGATCGAAGTTACAGAACTAATATATGCGGTTACCGTTACGTGGTTTAGCGCCAGATTTAAAGAATGCACCAACGTACTTTATTACATTGCGTTAACACTGATATTTCAATTGTTATTCTTCATTGAACAAACATAAAAATATTGGCCAGCGTTTGCATAAATGAGTTACTTAATATAAATGTCTCCGCTGTCTTTATTTGCTAACAAGTAAATAAATTATAGCTTAATACAACAGTTAAGGAAGTTTTTTTGCTTGTCAATCGATTTTGTTTAGTCTAGCTACTAACGTACGTACGTACGTACGTATTAACTTTACTGCTCTATCAATTTAAACATTTGAAAAAAGAATAATTTTTTGGTCAAATTTAGTCATTGTCCCACTAAATTAAAGAGTAGTTTTTAGGTTTTTCAGGGCTATATCTCAGCAAAAATAGGCTTAGGTAGCCCTGCAAAAATAATTCAAGATTTAAAGTGTAATTTCTAGTTGTAAGATTTAATCCTCGTAAGATTTAATCCTCGCTGAAATTATAAGGAACTGTTGAAAAATTCATTTCAAATTCAAGTTAAACAAGTTTTGTAGCGTATTTTATGCTTTTTAATCTTTTTAATGCAGGAGAGCCATGCATGATGTTTTTTTTCGTTGTCGGTGACTTAACCCAAAATAGCATTTTAATTATAATGACAATAGAATAAAAGTAATAGAACTAACATTGCATTAATAATATAATTAATAACTAGGGCAATGGGTAATAACTGTAGAGCAAACCGTGCTTTACAGCCATACACAACTAGTGGTAAAATATTGCCCATTTCAGAATTAATAAATATATATTTAATTAAATTTAATCACTAATTTGTAAATAATTAACATACTATTACTTATCACACGTAAATAGGCATATATCTTAATTATTTATATTGTCTATTAGAAAGTAACAGCCTATAAAAATAAGCTATTCAATTTAACATATGTTGTGCTATTTGTTAATAAAAAAGTCATACTGATAAGAGATATAATTTAGTCAACTTACTCGTCTCTCGGCTTCCTTCGCTGCTTTTAAATGATTTTCAATTGCATCCAAGTCCAACTTTGGCAAAGCTGTCTCTATATTGTACACATCGAAGCTATCTGAAAATTATTTACAAATCTGTGAGATTAAATATGTTGGTGGGATGTAATTGTACATAAATATAAAATTTTAAGGATAGAATTCACTGCAGCGGGACCACCGCCTTACAAATTTTTGCCCTAAAAAGCATTTCCTATAAAAATTTAAGGCAAAATGTAGTGTTTGGTTACGTGGTGTTGTCAAGTTGTATACGGGCATAAAATCGAGGCGTTGTATGTTATTCCATCCGATTTTATCAACATTTTTAATGTGGAGAGCTTTTCCCAGATATACGACAGGCAATCATGAACTGCGGTTGCCTCCAAGCATCCAGTTAACTGCAAGTCCAGGTAGCTATTTCCTTATATTAAATAGAAACTTACCAAATTCATACTCCTTTAAGTTATCATATTTTCGGACGGATGGATTGCTTTGAGAGCTATGCGCTACATTTGTTTGACGTTCCTTTGGCTCGCTAAAATGATGAAATGATTCATAAATATTCAAAGAAGTATGTATAAATACGATATTTAAGTATAGATAGTTGGTACATAATAATTTTAAACCACACCTCATTTGAACGAGTGACTTCACTCTATCAACGGCAGATTAATGGTTCTCGACTAAAATATAATCCAACAAAATTAAGTTAAACGTTAAAACGTGGTTGAACTCGTGTCTGCTATGCTATTTAATTTGTTGGAGCTATCTGTTCTGCGTCAAATTCTATTATAAACTTTGTGTGCTCATAGCGCAGAGAAAGAGTAAATAATAGGATTAGTCTTTGGAGATTACATTGGTTCTGCTAATCTTTGCACAATCTTAAAATGGGATCATAAAATTTACTCTACGCTTTAGTGTTTCATTCGTATTTTCTCAAAATTAACGTAATTACGTTAACTGTTCATATTATCTTAAAATCACGAATTAACGATCATTCGTTTAATACTTATGACCAAACACCAAATTTCAGAACTTTTTATATAAAACCATAATATACGAGTATGTAGGTATGTACTTACATTTGAGTTAGCTTTTTATTGAAAATGGCATTAATTCCGCTTTTGCTCTGTCTTCCACATGCAGATTGGTTCTCTATCGTTGCTGTAGTTACAAGACTACAACAACTAGTAGTAGGACTTGTGGATATTCTATTAGAATTACTGTCGGTAACGTTTGGTTTTTTATTCTCCGTCCATAGTTTATCTCTTTCACGCATTTCATTTAGTTTGGGGATAATTTTTCTTAATTCAGTGCTTAATTGTTTTATCGTGTTTTCAACATTATGACTCAGTGCTTCCGTGTCATAATCATTTTCGTAAATATTAATCTCATCCTTTCCATCTGACAAAATAGCGTCTGTTATCTTATTGTTGACATTATTTTCTATTAATAAAAACGTAGGCCTGCTCAGATTCATTTCTTTTCTAGAGTTTGTTTCATTTTCCGCATTCATGTCGGCGTTTTCTTTCACATCTTCGTGAATGTTATTATTTTCTGGTATTTCGTTGATCTGATCACTCACTTCACTTTGTGTTTCTACTAATTTCTTTATGACATGGTTTACAACGTCGCTAATGTTATTAATTGTACTTTCGATAGGTTGTGTAAATGTGTCTTTAATGTCTTTTCGTAATTCCTCCAAATCGTCTTGTATATTTATATTATAATTCAATAGTTGTTTTATTTCATCCTCAATTTCTTTATTAAAGTCACCTATTATATCCTTTGTATGAAAATTATTTTCAATGTCTGTTTGTGAACAACAGTCATAAGTACTCGATTCGATATTGTTATTATTATTGGAGATAGTCTTTAAAAGATCCGGAATTTCATTTTGCGTACGACTTTCTAGAGAACTGTTTAAGCAACATACTTCTTTAGTTGAATTTTTCGATTGTATACCTTTGCTAGTACTTATACTATTGTTATTGTTATTTTCTTTAATCTCAATTGGGCTTTCGTTTCGATTTGGTTCTATATCAATAATTTCCGTATCCAGGTCGTCATCTGTCATGTCATTTTCTGAATGGTAAAAATTTTCTATATTCGAAGAATAGTCCTGTTTAAATGGTAGTTAAAATAAATTATTTTTAATAAAGAACAAACGAATCAGATTAAAAAATGTGTAATATTTTAACAATTTGCTTATTATACTGATATTGTACTTTATGTTTAAACTAGCTAAAGCACTCGTGCTTCGCTGCGGGACATAAAAATAGTCGCCATCTTTAAATAGTTTTCATGCAGATTCTCATTTTTTCGTATTAAATATAGCCTATGTTTATCAGGGATAATGTAGGATTCTAATGGTAAAAGAATTTTTGTAATCGGTCCAGTAGTTTCGGAGCCTATTCAATACAAACAAACAAACAAACAATCAAAATTTTCCTTTTTATAATATTAGTATAGATAAAGGAAGTCCACCACGTTCACTTTTTTGTTTAAACATGCAACCCGATTGTTTCTTGTTTTAATCTTAATAAGGACGATATTATTTAAAAACATTTGAAAGAAAATGAAACATAAAAATATCGTCACCTACTTATGGCAATGTACTGGGGCTTCTGTTATGGCTCGATTAAAAGTTATCACTTCACGGGTTTCCCGCCCTAAGTGAAATTTTACCTGTAAAGTATGCGCTAAGTGTTGGAAGCCGGGATAGTTTGGATTTACAATTCCCCTCGGTACGGGCTTAGTGCCGTTTTCAGACATTTCATCTGTATCTGATTGTTCCAATATTTTTTCTTCATCAATTTGTATTGAGGAGTCAGCATCTAGTATAAAATAAGGCTTATATTAATAGGAAGAAAAATACTCTTGAAAGAAAATGAGAAGCGCGGAGTGCGGTTGTACTTCTTGCACTGTAGGAATACCTACACTTCATTTTAATAACGTGAGCAGATCATTAAACTTATGTTTTCCTTCACCATTAAAAAAGGGTTCATTCTTTAATTTCTAATGAGGAAATACGCTCACAAGTATATTTTGTAAAAAATGTTAAATCGGTGATAGCATAATTGTTTTAACTCTCAATCGGATAGTTACTGAGGTTAAAATCATAGGGATAAATATTTATTTTGTTCAAAGTTATGCGCAAGTTTACTCTAATACTTATTCACCGCCGTAGATATCTCTAATTTCTGTTCATAGCAGAAGTTTAATATGGCTGTGTACGAAAGGTTTTTGTAAGGTCTTGGCCTAATGTTATCTTACATGATTAGGAGAAGCTACTGGGTCCTTAAGTCAATACATTTTCATTTGAGATCAACTTCAATTAAGACATTTATTATATTTGGATAAATATATTTAATGCTGATCATTGATCAATATTGATAAGTATTGTACTTACATATAAAGCTTTCCCGATCCTTTGGTAAGTCTCCCTCCAGCTTATTCGATGTCTTATTATTAGTGTTTATATTGTGACTTTGAATATTAATTCGGTACTGCCTGTTGCAAACCGTTTCTTCCACATTATTTTCAGGCGAATGCTGTGTAAATGCCGGTTTTATTATGCTTCTGTTATCAATACTCTCTATATTTTCCGTTAATTCGTAGTTACTGTTATAATTAGAGTGAAAACGTGTGTTATCGTTCTCGATGGTTGATTGTGATTCGTTTACATCACTCAACCAGCTCTGATTGCCATCAGCACTGTTTCGATGCAAAACTTCTTTACATTTTTTCGCGGCGACATTGCCGTTGTCAACATTGTGGTTGATCCTCATGGTTTCCTGTAAAAAAAGGAGACAGAGACGGTAAATAAAATGTAGACACTCAATTACCTAGTAGTATCATAAAAGGTAAGGAATACTTTCAAAGAAATAGATTTGTATCTGTTTCCCGGCTAAGATTCATATTAACTAAACGAAACATCTAAATGTAAAGTATACTTTAAGATAAGTGACTTTCGAACTGTTTTCCAGCTAAGATTCATAATACCTGAATAAAACATATAAATTATAAGTAGTAAGTGTTGATTTGAAGGTGGTTTTCTCTAGAAGGACCGTCACCACATCTATTGCTGTCTAATTATAGCAGTATTAGGAGCTGCTGCGTTTTGGTCTAAAGGCTGTGCAAAGGGAAGCACACATATTCGAGGCGTTACAACTTAGTCCTCGGGAGTAATAACGCATCTGTGGCCAACCTCAGAAAAGACTGATTTTACCTTTAATAGATAACAGATGTCCATGGGCGGCAGGAGCCACTTATCATCAGGTGGACTGCATGCTCGTTTGCTTCTACAATATTATAAAATGTTTAAAGTGCATCATTTACAACGTTTTATGCTAACATAACATATGTGGACATCTTACATATGATTAGGAACAATGACATTATTATCTAAGAATTAAATATAAAAACTAGTACATAGGTATACGATTTCCGTTTTGCCAAAAAGCTAATATTTAAAATGGCTTGTTTGGGTATTCGACTAAATTTATGCGGGGCACAAAAGAAAGAAACAAAAGAGACCTCGAAAATGAAAAATGGAGTTCATTATTAATTAAGGCTGCCAAGTTGAAAAACACTAATAATAATCGTGGCTGTTTCGCACTAAGTGCGCTCATGATTATTTCATAGAATTTCTGACTAATGGCCTTTCTTTAAAATAGAACTGCAGGAACCACTAATTCTTTTTTGTAAGTTACAAAGGAAAATGCAGCCCACCGAACAGTAATTGTCGCTACTACATATCTTATAGACAGCGGCGTAGCGTAAGTTTATGCCGCCCGGGGCGGAAGAAATGAACTATATAAATTGACGACCAAAAAAAAAAGATCGTCAAACCTAATGATGCCGCCTTCTAAGTTTGCCGTCCAAGATCGCGAGTTGAGTTTCGACTTTTCTACAAAAAATACTGGTTAATATTACGAAGAAAGGAAATTTTGTCGCCCCCTAAAAAGTGCTCCTAAATGTGTAATGGATGCGTTGCCACTTTTGAGGACTAAGATCACCTCGTATTATACCGGCATCCACACCCTTCCAATCAACCTAAGCAAAAACTACTTTACGCCAGCAAAATGTGCATTGCTTAATACTGTAGTGAGTATAATTGATTATTTCTATATAACGTTTGTACAAAAGAATTAGGAACAATTGTATTTCGAAGGGCACTATATAATCAACTTATTGATTATTACCGTAGGTAATAAATATTTGACCCTGATGCCGACAAAGAAATACCTACGCCGTAAAATCACTTTTACCTTCGCCGAGCGTTCATAATAAAATTACTATTCAAATAATCGTATATAAGTAAATAAATCACGACAATTATAAAGTTACGTAATGATAACATTCAGACGCCGCAGCTCCTCGCCGCTACTATTAATTGCAACATCTTACGAAAGGAGGTCAGCAAAAAGCAGTTAGTAAAATTTTAACTACGTTGCATGTCACGTAGCTCATTTGCCGTCATCAACACTTCAGCTTTGCATAAAAATATGCACGGTCGCCACTAACACCTCAACCGTTAAGTCGTAAAGCTAGGATTTGCTTCAAAAATCCTCATTTTATCTCCCGTAAACTCGTTTTTCCACTTTTTCCAACATGTTACCTACACGTTACGTCCATTTTATTTTTTTACTAAAACAGAAATGTGCATAAACGTTAACGTAAATACTTATGTACCTAGGACTAAAATAAAATAAAAACGGTTAGTAGTAATATACCTATATTATCACTGCATATTTACTAAATATGCATTCTGCATATTCGGTAAAGATGCGTTCCCGACATCTTTATACTGAGAGAAATGAACTTTCATCGTCATTTATAAACTTTAAATGTTTATAAGTGTTTTACGTAATGCTGTATCACATTTTGACGACTTGCTGAGTTGGGTCGCGGTGTCGAATCACACGTTATAGTTCTCGTTCAGTTGCATCACTAGCATAAAGTACAAAAGTAGGTACGACCGGCATTCAAACGTGTGCGAGGTGTAACCTTTGATCACTTAGTTTTGGAAAACCAGCTCAGTCCGTCGTTGTTGCTGAAAGTAGCATGTTAGCTGAGGTCCTCTACTAAAACGTAATAACTGTATTTCATTTTCATTTCCCAAATATTATGCGAAATATTGAAGCCGTATATACATTTTTTTGCCTGGCATATTTTTTTATAATAAGTAATAGGCTACCATTTCTTCCTCTTGCACAAAAAACACGTCTAGCAGTAAAATAATGAGGATATTTGTAACTGAGACATAAAACGCTATACATTTTACAGCTAGGTAACCTATGTATATTATTACTATTTATTGCATTGTGTTTAAAATCAACTATATTACTCAGCTAATGGTCGTAGAAATTTTCAGATACAAACGCCTGATACTATTAACTACTAACACTGCTCAAATATCGAGCAGTTAGCATAACGGTAGTGAAACTAGCACGACCTGACACTGTTTTTTTAAACCTGTAGGGAAATCTTGATATCCCACGTTTAATTTCGTTAAAAGTGGATGTGTGTTAGTGAGTTTCGGAACGTAGGTAAGCAAATATAGAGTCTCTCTCTATCTAGATGTCACAGCAAAGATAGCGCCGTTCTGATTAAAAATGCATTTTCTTTCAGTTACAATTCGTAGTGTTCTGGGTATTCGGGCATAACGTACAATTGAATGAGAGGCATTTAAGGTGAGATTTTATATAAACATTACTTGCGGATTAATCTATTATGCTTGCTTGCTAATTTATTGCTTGCTAAATGCTTGCTAAATTATGCTTGCTAATATTAATGCTATCTATTATACTGGGAAATTAAATTACAATGAAAGAACGAACGGACGAAGAAAATAAATACTATAATGACTCCACTGCAGAATGTTAAATTAATATTTTATAGTATTATATAATAAAAGTGAATATAAGTAATTAAATAGGAAAATCCTAGAGTTTGTATGTAATACGAACCTAATTGTTTTTATACAAAAACTATTCGAAAACGAGTTCGATTCGAGTTCGAATTAGAGTTCCATTCGAGTTCCTTATTCCTACATTAAGAAGTTTTTATAACTGTGATGTATTTTTATGTATTTTAATGAAGATATTTCCCGTTGAATTAAGAGCAGACAGTTGAATATAAAGTACTGAAATATATTTCTAAGAAGAGCGAACTCCTGAGATAACTGGGAGATTTAATTAATTTAATTTGGGCATCGAGTCGAAGTAACGATCTCCACTAATTTCGTGGCAAGATATAAACAGGATCATCTTCGCAATTCTTAATTTAAACTTTTTACTTGTAAGAACGCAAAGCAGTTATTTGTTTTAAAGGAGCTTAATTTACTTGTAATCCTGAATACAAACAACGTTGAATAAATATTTGCTATAGTATACTTTTGAATTGTTCAACGGTTTTCGAATACAAAAGGTCTTTGTTTCAATTCATTCTACAATGTTATGTCAAAATTAACTGACGGTGGCTTAAGCGTTTTGTAATAACCTATTACAATATAAATGCGATAAAACATACTTTTCTTTCTTTCCAATCTTCATAACTATTAAAAAGAGGACGTCTACAATACAATATTACTATTGATTACAAACTGGCCGATAAATTTTTGGTCCAACAGGAATTGGTTAACAATGAACGTAAATATATTTAAAAATCGTTTACAAAATAAACGTGGAGAGAATGTGACCAGTCCCTGTAACAACTGTTTCTATAACAAACAAATACTTAGTTTTAATACTCCCAGGGCGGGCAATAACATGAAATCGCAATTCTCGTGATTGGAACTCAGCTATGAAACTGCTAAACTGTAGACCGAGAAACCCCGCGCGGCTCCACCCGCGCACACCCCCTCACAGTTTAAGATAGGTACATTTTTAAGCAGAAAACAAATTGTATTTAGTTACATAAGGTGGCAAATAATTTTTTTTTGGCCAGGACAACCACTACAATTCTTTTAAACAAGGTTACAACAATGCGTAATCGATGACGACCGAAATGGCGAATGAATTAAAATATAACCAATACGTTAGCGAATGACACTTGACATTACGTTTTTTTTTTTAACTTAACATATAATGTCTAACCACAGATATATTTTTGTTTTTGTAAAACCTTTATCTTTAAGTGAAAACCTTGTGAGGATTATACGCTTTTTTATATAAAAAATTGATCGTGGTAATCGAAGGAAAGTAGTCACTCCTGCCCATGGACATCAACAAACACCATGTGTAAAAAGGTACTACCTAAAATATACTCAGATAGTCGCATCATATGTCATCCATATGGCATCCACTCCTTGGCACCCTGAAGAGGAACGCAGATGTTTCTCGACAGAAAGTTGCCACTGTAGTACTTTCCCTAAAAACTATACTGGTTACACCACATTTCAAGATTATGGATATACTGAAATAAAAGTAGTACTCACTTTCGTTTAAAATTGATTCAACGGTATAGAAATCCCACAATTCGACTTCAGATAGAATCCCTGTTCTACATGGAATTGCTTATAGATATCCATGAGCATGCTCGTTTGCTACTTCAATGGAATAAAAACATACATTTACGTATTCCGTAGTAACAGCAAAATACCTATAAACCTTAAACCATTTACTCATTAAGAAAATGTAATTATGTTCGAAACATCACCAACATTTTTATATTCTATTTGAACAATATGTCAACAGATTTAATACTTTATATAAAATTCTGTAACATGAACCAGTGGAATGAAATTAATATGTTTCTTGTCTCTTTATATTTGGCGTAAAATAATGTCTTTTTTATGGAAACTTATTATTTGGGACCCACTTACTGACTTATTTTTAACCAAATTTACACACTAATTACTCTTTCAATATATCTAAATCACTATTTTTGTTACTTAATACATTACTAAACTGTTATTAATTACAGTGGGAATCACAATATAAACCCCAATTAATATATTGTATAAGTACGTTATACTTCAAGATATACTAGTGTTCTGTTATATGTGATCATAAGGGTAACCAACCTTTTTATCAATAATTCACATCTAATACCACTCTTGTAGCGCTGACATTATATATTAGAATATTAGCATTTTCTCAGGGCGAAAATTCTTACGAAAGGCCATAAATGGTTTAACAAAGTGACAAAGCGTGTATAACATGAGTAAGGAAACATCGTATGCTCTACCAGCTCTACATTTTTTGTTTAGCAAGTGTACATTAACACAAGACGTGTATAATGTAGGGTGTTGACATATACCTCATATATAGGGTTAATCGTTAATACATTATATTTCCTGGAAAATAATATTTTATGTAAAATGCAAAAAATATTAAAGGAAAAGGGAAAGGTGGAAGCATTCCGTACGGTTCGACCGGTTTAGTACCACCAAAACACCTATATCTAGCGTAAACCAGTATTTTGCATTTCGTAGGGTTGTGGATGTCGGCTGATTTGCATATGAGGCGACAATTTTAATCCTCACACTGATTGAGTTTATATAGAACCCTTTTTCTATATGAAGCATGTGCAGCAGTGACTACTTACTATCATATGAACTGCATGCTCGTTTACTACTTTAACCTTAGAAAAAAAACGTAGGAATGTAAAATTCCTTGCGTGATACGAAACACAATGAAAAACATATAAAGATTTATGATTAAAATACTATAAGTTTCAATAAGTTCATAGTAAGTTGCTATTAAATTCCGTGCAGTAAAAATTCCACTAGGCGTGCGTCGCCATCGAACAGACTAACGGCAGAGTAGGGCGCTCGGAACGTGGCTGCCGGCCAACAAATTGATTTTTTGCCTATAGACGTCCGTAATCCACTTATTAATCCCTTCTCATTCAGAAACGCAATTGATTCTTTTTCTAATAGAATACCCATTGTAGCGCAAATTATCGAAGGGATTTAGTTAGATGAAACGCTTCGTAAGCCGTATGTAACCGTTAGTATATAAATGAAATTAAGGAATGAGTTAAGATAACTTACGCAGATTTTTTGTCTAAATACGAGTACTGATTCGACTATATTGCTATTTACGAGTAGATAGTATTTTCGTATGAAGCGACGTGGTGGAGGTGATTCTATCATAATTGATACAGTCATACATAATTATATATTTTAAGAGACTACAAGTAATTTAATGTAAAAAAAAATGGCAACAGATTCTAACTGTATCCCTAAATTAGCCGCAGTTAATAGCTTCCATCATCACATCAATTTAAAAGAGATTACCGTGCAAATGAGCGTAGCTGCATTATATTGCAGGTTTCGAATAGTACATGATATCACGGTTGGACACACACCAGTCCGCAACGTGGGAAGAAAACATCGTCTGTGGAAGCGCGAACGAATCTGCCGCGAGCTTGAAACTTCATGTATACCTCTTACTTTTCCTCCTCCGTTTACGTTTTGGAATAACAAAATGTCTTCCAACATCAAGAGCGACAGACAGACATGCGTCATTAGGAACCTTGGTGCAGTCCGCAGCTACCCGTTTTCGTCTGTCGTCTGTGTATAATTCACTAGATTTAAAAATCATTTAAGGATCGATTGACGAAGACCGTCGGTAGAACCCACCTAACTGCATTCTTCGTCATTATTAGGTTTAATAAGTTACTAAAAGCATTACAACATTACATATTCCTTAGAAAAAATATTTAAATTACCAATTATGTTGGCTATAAGGTGGAGTGGGTGGATAATATATTTTTATTAGTTATACACTTAAAGTAAATTTATAACAGCTTCGTAGGCACAGCGCTTGCCATAATGTGAAATGCCTAAATTGCCTAATACACTTTTAGTGCTTTATATCACTGAAAATAATGGTAAAATAAGCTTGTTTTACAACATTATGGTCCCTAGTGAGTGAGATACTTTGTATCTTAATAATCTCTCCGAACCTAGCAACGTAATAGAGCCATTTGCCTTTATATTTGTTAATTGTTGGGCCATAGCGATCTTTGTTTAGTGTAAGCAATTTGACGTAAAGAGAACCTTCGTCCTTTAACCAAAAATAAACAGAAACAACCTCTCCACTTTAGAACTCGTACAATTTTATTCTAATACTTGTTTGTATAATAAAATGAAGCTCGGCACGTGAACAAAAAGATACGTTATACAAAATAAGTACTGAAACTTTAATATTTTCTGTAGGTACGTAAGGCTGTATTGTAAAAGTATTGTGTTCGACATTGACTGAAAGGATTTATATTCACGCAAGCTTTTATTCTCACGACATGGCGTGCCATACTAAGTTGTCTTGCGATTTCTTTTTATTGACCGCTTTCTTTGTAACGTAAACATGACGTGGTCGTTCGATAGATGCGTACCAACACTATTATAAATAAACATGCACTGATTACAATAAAGTATAATATTGTACAGCTGTTGAAAAACTATTCTAAATGTTAATGCAGTAGTTTTTCACAGTTTCCTCCTTTATACTTTGTTTCTCTTGTCTGTAAAATTGTAGCTTTAAAATTGCTCTTTTAAACTATTCAAAGCATACATTGAATATGTAAGCAAAAGCTCTCCAGAATTATTTTATATTACTCATAATATATTTAATGTTTTTTTGCCAATTTTGAGTACATAAAGTCCAAAAGCATTTATATTAATGAAAATAGATAATTTTGAAGTATTTTCCTGTAATTTCAAAATAGGTGTTTCAGACCCAATAACGTCAAAAAAAAGTCCAATGAAGCCTAACTCGATGGAGTTGCTTTATTTTATTACAGAGTTCTTTTGATCACTTTCCCATTGCCTCCTCAGACCACTTTAATGACACAGTATTAGTAATATAGCAGTAATTCTTTCAAGTAATGTCAGATACATTACTTGAAAGAATTTCCGCTTAATCCTATTTAATCGAGCAGGAAATGAGCTTGTAAGATCTAATATTGCACAGACAGTAGCCAGGTTAAATTCTATAAAAGCTTTATGAGCACCTTAACTTTAAATAGTAACTTATAAATATAGTTAACAAAGTATAAGTCTTACTCTAACCGCCGAATGACGTCAATTCCCTTTGGAAAGGTAATTGTCGATGGTAACCTTGCCTCAGGTACAATATATACATAACTACAAAATATCCCCGTAAAGTGTTTATCATAGAGCAATGATAGCTTAGTTGTTGAAAGTGGGCCTCTCAATCAGGGGGTCTAAGGTTCGAGTTCGAATAATGTTACGCTGATTTTTCAGTTATGTGCATTACAAATTATTTATCACTTGCTGCAACAGCGATGGAAAACTGTTCTCGTAGGAAGGTTAGATATCGACCAACAGTAATGGGCCAATGTGGTGGACTATGCTCTCTATCGCTCTCACTCCCACAGAAGACCCGTTTTAAGCAGTGACATAGTTATGGATTGATGTTAAATGTCCTTATTAAAATATTCCTCAACCACCTATACGTGAACCCTTCATTTTCCTTTTGCATTAACGTTTACATATATCTTTTATGTAGTTACATAGTCCTATATATATTTTTTAAAATCAATTTAATAACTGGACTGCAAAATAGAATTACTTCACCTAGAACTATATTAATTACGGACTATGGAATTTACGATGCTAAAGCAAAGTGCACTTAACTTTCTATGTCAAGGACTTATTCTCCACTGAAGTAGCACTCTTGGCGCACTACAGTATTTAGTATTTGTATTTTACAAATACTAGGTTATTACTATGTACGACAAAAAGCTTAGCTTAGCTCATATTCCCTATGCAATATTGTGCATTGTCAACATTCTTTTTAAATTCACCAACATCTCATTATATAGAATAAAATGTAAATTATGTTTATTAGTGAAGAAAGAAAATGGTTTTGTGCTTATTTATGAATATTACTGTCCCATAAAAAGACAAATACATAGACGTAGTAAAATCCTTAAACTAAATCTTCATCGGGCGACCATCTTAGTCCTAGTAACGCATCTGTAATAGATTTAAAAGTAACCTTTATTCGGCGGCTATAACCATTTACCATCAAGTGGACTGTATGCTCGTTTGCTATTGTCTGATGAAACAAACAACATAATAATATATTATTGCAATTTGTTAGACTCAACAGGGTAGTACAATCAAAAGTACTTTGTGTTGTTCAATTTTGATTGTTAAAAGCAGAAGCGCCAAAGGTTGTATTAACCATTTATAATATAAGCAAATTAAAAGGGGTCAAGAGAGAGACGGACGAGCGCAGCGCCCGTTGGTACACATAATTAAATATGAATTTGCTTTTCCCATTTTACACGAAATTTACTTACATATAAAAAGATATGTTTTGATAATGTTTTTCTGCATTCATTTTTTAGGGTTTCATACCCAAAGGTTAAAATCGGAACATTAGTACTAAGTTTCCCCTGTCCGTCTCTCCGTCTGGCCGTCTGTCCGTCAGCATGACTCCAGACTGTATCTCATCAACCAAGACAGCTAGACAATTGAAATTTTCACGGATGATGTAATTCAGTTGCCATTATTACAACAGATACTAAAAACAGAATAAAATAAATGTTTAAGGGAGCACCCATATAATAAAGGTGACTTTAATGCGGAATCCTTAAAGCGTAAGTCCGAATCGCACTTGACGATTTTTATTACCACTACTAGCTAACGCGATGAACTTCGTACCCCTTAGCATCAATAAATGACGTGTTAATTGGTATTAACTATTAATTCAGATATATTGTTTTAATATATTTCACTATCTGTGTAATATATTTCACAGTCTAAATTTTTTTGAAAATTAGTCTTGCTTTAAAATGGTGTTTAATATCATTTTCGAAATTTGTCTGCCGGTCTTAAGTTCTTTTATAAATGGTGTAACTAACTCTTGATTTTAATATGTTCAACATATAAATTTGGCTCAGATTTTTCCCAAATCCCCCGTAAAGTGATGATGCATCCACCCGCCTCATATTGTTTACGTACATTTCTGATTGTGTAAACACCAGATGTACATGAACAAAAACGCATTATTGCTATTAAATGTAGCATAATTTATTAAACCATATTTGCCATCAAAAGAGTGATTTTTTATATAACTTTAAATAATTAAACACATTTTTTTTGCAGGAAACAACACAACTGTTTTTTAAAAATATGTATGTTATAAAAAGAAAATACTTATAATACACTAAAATTGATAATTATTCCTGTTACGCATAGACAAATTATCAAGATTAGTTTAGTAGTCCGCTAGTCCAAATTGAGCAGGGAATCGTATCCTAGATATTCGTCCTTTGAACGTCATAATTACGAGTATATAGGTGGGTCGTTAACCTATTTGATTTGAGAAGTCTACGTAAGTATACAGATATTAGAGCTCTCCCCACGGGGACATCACAGACTATATTCAAACGTGAATATTCTAAAGGCAAAGGATGCCAACAAACACCTCTTAGTAAAGCTCCGCTATCACTATGTTAGTGACAAGCATGTATCTATTAGAGCGTAATAGGTAGACATTTATTTTTTAGTAGCCTCTGGCTATTATAACATTAAATGCTAAACTAAATAAGTTAAGAAATAGTAGGGGGCACACAAATATTCGGTTATTTGACGATTTTGCATTTGCATTTGCATTTTGCATATGACGTTTAGTATGATATTGTATAGTTTTATTTATACGGACAAAATTTTTGCCGTCCAAATTATATATGTGATACCGACTGCGATTGATAATAATAGATTCATCATAATTTAATCTATACAATATACATCGTACAAACGTATAATGATGACACGCAACCCTTCCTGTCCGATTCGCACATTGCAATTTTCTTTGACTCCTTCCCCCATCTTTGTTGATACGTCTATCAATGTTAGAATCATCATCGTCAATCAAAATTTAGTAAATTCCTTAAGTGTGATCTGACCCTAAAATATAACTTATTCAATTAACGTAGAAATTTTAGAAAACACTGATTCTATAAATATATTAGCCAGACACAATGTTTCGCGCTTTACTATAGGGTTAGACGTCACAAATAGTAGTTATAATAAGAAAACATTACAATTTTAATAACTGCCGAATTTCACGCGAAGGCAACTACGTTGAATAGAAACCGATCTCATTACAAGACCTTTTTGCGATGTATGTAGAGAAGGAGGAATGTAAATTGCTACTATAGGGCTGCGTTCAACGTATAATGTTCTCTCGGGGATACAAATGCTTCTAAGCATGTACCTTACTCGTGTTATTAGAATTTGCGGCTTTCGATGGGGTACGTCCTGTATTGATTTCTACTCTGCCTTATAAAGACGGTCATTCTGGCTTCGAATACCGCACCATCATTAAATATTTGGAAAGCCAATTACTCTTACGTCATAAGTGAACCAATCGATGTAAATATGTTCAATATATTCAATGTATGATTATATTATGTATTATATTAGAATAAAAATATAAGTACCTATCTGGGAAAAAAATGGCTCTCCTTCCCTCCTCCCTAATCTGAATCTTAACTCTTACCTCCTCCACTTATGACAAGATTTTTTTTCCTTTATTGCCGTCAAATTCTTTATAAAGTACCTCAGGCTCGTTAACAAAATGCCATTCCTGGATCCGCCAGTGTACCTACACATTACTGATAAATTTAATGATTTTTCATTAAATTTATAAGTAATGTGTAGTGTAATTCTTTTACACGGTTTACTGCAAAAAACTTTTAAAGCTGTGGATATTTCATTTTTTAAATCTACGTATAAAACGAATATTTGCATGTTGTATTTATCCAGTGACCTTTCCGTTCATCGCAGCCGAGATCTCAGTATAGTTTTTTTATACTTCCGCCAATATCTGTGTTAGCTTTCTCTCAATTTTTACTGTACTCGTAACACTTTATTTAGTATAATTATAATTTTGCTCTGAAATAAATGCTGATTTAAAAAGAAAACACACTAAGAACCTTTACAATTTTTAAAATAATGGGAAGGACTCTCAAATCCAATATCAGTTCTGTATTTAACTTTACACTGTTAAATATAGCTATCAAAATTTGTCCAAAAAAAATAAAGGCGGAGATCTTTTATTCTTCTCCGACCTTTAGGTTTCCTATTTTAAACAAATTAAAAAGAATTAAACTTTCGACAATAGTCCCAAAATTTAATATAAAGCTTTATCTCAATTACATTAACAACTATGTTTTAAATATATATTTTAATGTATGATATAGAAATTATTAATAATTACGTTCAATAGTTATTTAAAAACTTTTACATTTCAGTTTAAATAAGTTTTCTGTTGCAAAGATAGTTGAGAGTTGATAGTTGTATCTCGAGGCTTTGATTTTAAACAACATTTTTAGACTTACTATTATAAATTGCATATTTAAGCGCAAACTGAATTCATTCCGACTTGCCTTACATTGCCTTTCTAGACTATAACCGATTAATTAATATAAGCAACGTCAATAAAATCCCTAATAACCTAGAGGGTGGTAGGTAGATATGCGAGGTATTTACTGACACGAACAGTAAGTGAAATTGGAGTGACCCGGCGCGCCCTCCGCCCTTTCCTCGTCGTTAATGGCTACTACAATGATGGATAAGTCAAGCAAAGTTCCGACACTACGGTTCGGTAAACTCACACACGAAAATATGTCATATCCGGATAAGTATTTACTTTTGTACACCTACGTGGCAATATAATCCTTTTAGATTGAGGTCGAAAATGTAAATTTTGATGTAAGCTCGTAGCGAGCTTTGGTTATAATTTTAAGAAAAATTACAGTAGTACGACCTGTATAGTTTTTACATATAGGTACTAGTGTTTTTATAATTATGCGCTATATTTGGATATAAAGAGAGGTTTTATCGTACAATATGGGTTCAAATAGTCCGGACTGGGGACCAGTCCTGGGGTTTAATCTGAGCTTTTGCTGAGCTCCGGTACCTATTTCATTTTCATTTCTACTTCATTCAGACCTTTTTCATTCAGCCTTTTGCTGCAGCACTTTAAATAGATATTAGATTAATAATTAGTATTATTATTTTTTATTTTTATTGTTATTATTATTTTTTTATTTGTGTCTAGCGGGGACGTTGTGTCTCCCTACGTTTAGAGTAAGTAATTTGAGTTGTATCTCTGTGTACCAACTTAGGTTAAAAGTTTTATATATGTATTTTGTGTTGCGACTTAGGCTATGACATAAATGTTTTATCTATCATCTATCTATCTAAATGAAAGCCAAGTAAATAACCAATTAATACAATATATAAATTATGTTACTATTTTCGCGCAAACTCCTTAAAAACGTTTATTAAAATAAGTAAGAAAAAATACTGCTCGTAAGTAATAGCATAACGGTTAAAAAAGTACTATATGTTTTTAAATAAAAAGTAGAGACCAATTTGTATACAAGAAAAAATAAAAAAATAATTTAAGTGTATGCTGGGTTAGCACATTCACAGTACATAGTACATAGTCTTGAAGTCGGCGCTCAACATATTTCGCTAGATCACGGCGACGAATCTTATGTCCCACGAGTATATGAACGCCGACTTCGGAACTATACGAGTATACTATGTACTGCGCACCAAATAGTTAACTCCTATGGTTTATGTATTGGTTACCAATACGTCATGAGAGTTGAAAAGTTTAGGTCAAATTTCTCGTTCCATGCCTCTACTAAATAATCTACTTAAAAAACCTAATATACATATATCTGAAAGCACCAAATGGCTATCTCCTATGGCTTATGCTTGCAGTACTCTGCATCAAGAGGGTTAAAGAGTTGAAGGTCAAATTTTGTCATTGTATCTCTACTTAGTGATCTCTTAGTAATGACTAGCTGTCCCTCGCGGCTTCACCCGTTACTACATAAAAAAAAACAAACATAGCATGTTGTATAGCCTATAGGCTTTCTCAATTACACTATTTAATACAATAAGATTTTTTCAAGTCGAACCAATAGCTCCTGAGATTAACCCGTTCAACCAAACAAACTTGACTACTTTATAATATTAGTAAAGATTATATATAAGTATATGATTATTTCAATTGAAAAATACCTTAATAGAAGGTACAATTATTTTATGGTTAGCATTAAAGAGATGTACCTTATTTTTTATCGCCTTAGCGTCTTGAGATTATGACGACTATATTCAAATGTCTCAATATATATAAAAAACATTCCTAATGCCTATAACATATGAGAGATGCCCTCAATTATCCTGGGATCCCGTCATCAGATCCTGATTTGTTGCCTACCGGACCACTTTAGGAGTATACTCTTTGAAATAATAAAAGAATTTTGAAAATCGGTCCACAAATAGAGGGACAAATAGAGGGGTCCACAAAATCGATGAACCTACATAAAAAAATACATAGAGCCGAACATAGAACCAATCTCCTTTTTAAGTCACTTAAAAATTATAAGGTTCTGCGATCGAGGATAAACAAAATAACAAAAAAATTAAAGTATTATTTTTAGCATTTTTTTGATAATATTTATTTTCTTTTGTTATTATATTCATAAACGCCGCAAAAATCATGATAAGAACAAAGTAAACTCATAATTTCTATATA
>DWLI01000621.1:0-19839 GCA_018249915.1 Cecropterus dorantes dorantes | reverse complement strand
GGAAAACATCGTGAGGAAACCTACACATCCGAGAGTTCTTTAAAAAGTTTTTAAAGGTGTGTGAAGTCTACCAATTCTCATTTGGCTAGCGCGGTGGACAGGCCTGAAACTCTCTCAATCTGCGAGAAGACCCGTGCCAACAGTGGCACATTAATGGGTGGATGGAACTACATCAAAATAACTTCGGTTAGCAATCGTATATTTGTATAGTTTAAGATTTTTTGTATTTGTAGCAATCTTCTTTAGCTTTCGGCCCGAATTACAATATTTACTCGTACATATACGAAATTATAACCTGACTTAAGCGAATTCGCCGTATGTGGTTATCTCTCACCTATCGCGCAAGTTCGAGGTATCTGTACATGTCATTCTATCTTAGAAATTATATATTAATTATATATATTTTTTTAATTTCCATTACATGTGAACAACCTCAGTCAACTGTCTTATTTCAATACGCAATCAGACATTGTGATATCCAAAAATTTGATAGGCTATTTTCTTTTAATATCTACTTTTAGAAACATTACAATTCAAAATTCAAATAGTACTGAACACTGTGGTTCATTTAATTCTTCGCGGAACACTAATAATGAGAAGTGAGCGAGTGTCAAAAATGATGTAACACAAAAATCTGCAGATTTAACCTTAACTCGTAGGAGCATCAGTGCAAGCAGATCTCAAACCAGTTGCAAATATGCGCGTGTGACACACTTCAACAAGGTTTTTTAAAACAAAAATTTATTGATCTTGCCTCATCGAGTATTCATACACAATAATAAAATATTACCCTTCAACTTTTATTTCTATATTCATCATTTTATTTATTCAAAATATGATCGACATTTCACACTGGCGTGGATAATAAACATACCTCTAGTAATAAGAGCACATAATATTTTTTTAGTTCTGTATTTACTCGAAAAATGGCGGGCTTTCTTTTCCGCCGTACAGTTTTTCAAAATCATTCATTTGATAACTGTAACCTAACTGTACCTTTAAGATCCTAACACTTATATTATTACACATAAATACATTCATAGTTCCGTACCGTGTGATGTCATTCTTAAATATCGCCACTTCTTCTCTTTAGGAACAGACTGAGATAAAAATCCAGGGGTACCCGTGGAACCACAACACCTCCTGCTGTTACCAACTTACATTCCAGACATGGTAACTATTTGTTAAAACCGTCATCGGAGAGCCCTATTCAGACGGATATTCATGTAAAAAAAAACTAAACACTAGCAAATTTTACTTTAGAATCAGCATTGAATAAATAAAAAAAAAATATTTAATTAATAATTGAATTTATTTCATGTATTTCAGTTTATTCTACAGTATACTGTACAAATGTTTTATCGTCTTGTGATTACCATCTTCAGGCAGTTTGTTTCTTTGGTTCCTCCTTGGCTTCCCTGTGCGATCCCCAAGGTTGGTAAGGATTGTATAAGTTTTGTTTAGAGTCATAGGGATATCGTGGGTCGTAGGGATATCGGGGATCATAGGGTCTTGGATTTAGGGGATTGTTGTATTGGCCGTAGTAGGGATTGCGATAGTTGTGAGGATTATAGCGGTTATATAGAGGATCGTAAACTCCTTTTGGGTCTTTCAATCCTACTGGAGCGAGAGGAACAACGCCTTTGCCGTCTGCCGGAATGTGAACACCAGATGGTCTAAAGCCTGTAAAAGAATTATAATAATAATTAGATAGTACTATTCTTATAAACTCATTCAATCCTGTAGAACAAATAAACTTATTCTAAACTAGTATCCTATAAAATTAAGTGACTATATCAAAACTATTATGATACATGAAATTCTCAGTATTCGGAATAATCACTCACTCACGTACTATTAAAAAATAAATCCATATTTTCCTTAGTCACAACAAGACGCATTAAAGTGCTTTGTGCTTGTTTAATGGCCTTATGCTTGTATTGTTAAAACCTCTCCTAAAATTGTTTTAAAAGAAAAAAATACGTAAGTTAGGCGGGAAATAAAAAAAAAATCTAACGAGCATTGATAATATAAAATCTAGTAATACAGCCTTATGACATTAGACATGACTTATCAATTCAAAATTAAAATTCGTAATTAAGAAAGACAAAGTCTGTTCGGTCAACTAGTTGCTTTTTAGAAAATCAAATCGTCAGTAACAAACCAACAGTACTACGCAATATTAAATATGGTTTATACATAGGTTTAATACTTAACATAACTAGGTAAGTTTGTACAACAATATCATTAATGATATTTCATAATTGCAATGTTTCATAAGATAAAAAATTCGCCTGCTTGGCATTTTGTCAAGCCTTATATAGCTTGTGTCATTATCTTTTTTAATATCTGCAATTGATCGATTCTCGTACAGCGGTGAATTCAATGTTCACGCTTGTAATTAGCCGTACCGAAACACTGTAATTCGTTATTTTTAGTACCTTTATCGCATTTAAACATTGTAAACAGTTTAAGAACAAATTAAAATTAAACGCTTACTTCCGACAGCCATACTTGCTGAGCAAGATTAAGTATTCTTTAAATATCTTTTTCGTGTAAAAATAATGACAATGGAACAGGCTACCTGATGGTAGGTGATCAGTGGTCGCTGCTCCCAGTGCAAGTTTATTGTAAACCTCAGGTAGTATAACAACTTATCTAAGGTCGACGCAAGATGTGTTGCTACATCTGACGGCATAGTTAAAATGCCATGTATTTTAAAGTCTTTCCTTTGACACACCCATCAAAACATATTACAGTAGCGCTTAACTTTCTTTTGTGAAGCATAAACAAGTTCTTATATTACATACCTCTTCGCCGTGAGATAGAAACACAAAAAACGAAATTCAAATTATTAAATAAAAAAGTAACATACCGTGTTCATCAGCCACATAACTAACTTGGATGGGTGTTCCTTCAGGAGAAATGTAAGCGTAGCTGCCCTCGACCACCTGCCGTAAATATTTATTAATAATTTTTAAAGTTCCCTAATAATTCTAAAAAAATTGTTTGCGCGTAGATATATTCTGTTCACTGAATCAAACAGTATAAGAATTCCACTGGTTGACCAGCGAAATTTAAATTGGTAACAATAGAAATTCCAGTGATATTTCAATTATTTTTTCGAATTATTTAATTTTTTTCGACTTATTCGATTTTGTCTTTGAATTATTCGAAAGTCGGTATTTTCGAATTCCGACTATCATGCACTGCTTTACTTGCAGTAAATGTAATATTAATATAAGTACCTAAATCGGATCATAACTCAGTACTAAACTAAAGTGAAACGCGTTGTACAGAGTTCGCAGTGAAAGCTCTTATGCTTTACAGAAACAATATAATATTGTGCTAATTGTACAAAAAGATCAGTTAATTTCATAAAATTTAAACTAATGCATTACCTGGGTTCCTTGTGGCTCACCATTATTGTCAATATAGCCATCTTTTAAAAATCCGCTCTCTTGCGCCTGCTTACCGTCAGCTGTTGTAAAGCTTAAAACAAGAACGAAAATTAATCCACAATATCCAAACCATATTATATCATTTACTAAAACTTATACTTATAGCAGACATATCAGCGCTAACTATCTTAGAGTGAAAACCCATTTAGGGTTGGGCGATTTTTAGATATTGGTAGAGTAATCCAACATACTTGTGAAAAGTATATCTCAAGCAGATGAAGCAAGACCAGCCGCGAAAGTATATATAATACAAATTTTAAAAATTTAAATTTTTGAAACTTAATTAGTTTAAAAAAATTAAAAATGTCGCTTATTTTAGCACGGTTACTTTAATTATTCACTTCTGTAGTCAGTCCGCATGACTGGCTATTTACTATTTTAGACATTTACAGTAACAATCATGTCAGCGATGGCCAACTCGAGTTAATTTACTCGAGTAACTTAAGTAACACCCCGAACGAGTTAACTCGTTACTCTTTGATGAACTCGAGTTAATTCGGCCGACTCAGTGTCGTCGGTTTAACTCGGACTTACTCGTCTCATCCCCCATGTTTTTGTCCGCACCAAATATAAACGTACAATTAGCAATGGACAACTCGCGTAACACACCAAACGAGTAAATTAAAGTTACTTTTGATGACCTCGAGTTGGCTGACGGTTACACGGTATTTTTGACACCGAGTTGACTCGAGTTACAACTAGAGTAGACGGTTACTTTTGTTCGAGTAACTCGAGTTGTAAAAAGTGTAACTCGGCCCATCGCTAAATCATGTTCTTTACCTGTATGAGTAGCTGTTGTCAATACCACGCTCATTGGAGTAAGTAAGTATAGGCACGGCAGCACCGGCATTGTACGCGTTATTGTATCCAGGTATCAACGGGTTGCGGCCTGGAGCGTAAGGATATAAAGGTGAAGCAGGGTTAATGGGGCTAACTTGGGGTATGACACCCGGTGAATGTCCATACGGCCCCAAAACCGGCCTGTATGGTAAAGTATCACTTTGCACCAACACGCATAGAAGCGCACAAGCAAGAAGACGGATCATCTGAAATGAAACAATAATTTATCTTTTTTATTGTATATCATATTTTTATTTCACTATTGTTATTTTACATTTTAGCTTAATATAGGTGATAGAATCAATTGTTCTTATCTGGGTCATTACTACCACGCGTATTTATCTCTTATAAAAGAGCGTCAAGCGCTGGTAAGCATTTCAACTTATCCTAATTAATGTTGCAATCTTAATATTTGGTACTTATGTATGCTGTGTTAGTAATGTGCTACCTACTACTTAATACTACCTACTTAATAAAATCAAATAAATTCGTTCACAGATTAAACATGTATAGTGTTTAAAACGTCATATTTTACCTGTTTAAATGCACTCTGTCTTGTTTTAAACGTTGCTAATGGTAATTTTGACTAAGTCCTTAGTAAGCAGCAACGTATCCATGACTGACCTTAGGTAGGACGTAAACCTATTCTAAGTTTTGGGTGTGTCCGTAGACGGCAGTACAGACTTACTGAAAAAACACTTTCCTACGATCAACCAGATATAAAACAAGCATTTAGATTCACTATCAAGAAGATCGTGCATAGCTTACCTTGCCATAGGTTGCAAATTGGTTTGATTGCTGAATTACATCAGCTTAAACTGTCAAATTCTTTTCAAAGTACCTTACTCACCTATCGAATAGCATAAATAGAATAAGAATTTTATGGAAGCGTAATGAAAAACCTGCAGTTCAAAAATTTATGAGAAGTATATCAATCCACACTTCCACATACGCACAACCTAATAGCTTAATATAAGTGGAACTATGATACTCGACATGGACGATGAAAATAAATCACTTTATATGTTATAAATTGCGTAATTAAAGTAATTTGTTACTTTAGTGTAACGCAGATAGCGTTACACTAAAGTATTTGAATTAACTTGAGTATCATGAATGGTACAAATAATAAGAATTAAATTAGCATAAGTATAGCAACATGTAATAATTAAAGTAATGTCTCATTTACATCTGACTGTTTATGATGCTATATTTATAAAATTATGTTGCTTAAACTTAATATGCGGCATTAGTCTTCAAAAAGGATACAATTGATACATATATACTCTACATATATACATAAAAGAAGCATATATAGTACAACATTATGTAGTTTGCGTAAATGAACAATTTTTGTGGTTCTAATTTAAGAGTTAAAATTCTATTACCTTTATGAGATTGTTGTTCAGATCCGACTGCACTGCTTGTACTCAGTTTGCTACTGTTTGCGTGGGATCCGAATATTCCATTTATAGGCAGCAGGGTTGCTTTGTGCTGATATTTTTTGTTATGCCATCACTCAAACGTGAGGCTTACACACGTCCCTTTTACCTACCAACCGTAGTTAACCGAGTTATACTCATATTCGCCAATGATCGTAGAGCACGAAGAGAGCATTTAGCAATTTCAACCCGAAATTACAGTAAATGGTACATGCTACGAGACAGAGATATTACCCATCCAATTACAGGTTGTTTCGACAATATTGCTTTGGCAAGAATTATGTGTAGGCATTCTGTTACATTAACTTGTGCTATTAGCATTTCCTATTCCCATCCTCTTGTCATCTCCGACATTTCAAGTTTGTTGTCTATTAGGCACCATTGGATTTTATGGACGCCAACGAAATTAAGATAAGTATGTACCTAGGGAGGAGTCAATATCTGCTCAAATCTAATCGTTGCGAAACTGAAGAAAACATATTAAAGTTTTTAATCAAGTTGTTATGAAGAATAAAATTTCGATAAATAATTCTATAAACGCCAATAAATTTTAATTTGCTATATCCAATGAAATGTAGGTCTAAAAACTGTCTCAGTCTGCAAGTGATGTTTATACATTAATCAATGATTCTACAGCTGAAACTTCGGGCAAAGCTCATTTTATTAGTTGTAGGACTTCAAAAATGAAAATATAGTCAACTTATGAACAAACGAAACACTTATCACGTTCATTAGAATAGTTGGATAGAAATCATAGAATCGTTTACGCCGTAAAATGAACAATTACCTAAATTTCTTTGCCTCTTTAGCTTTAATAGTTAGGGTGCTGCGACAATAAGTCAGAAGTTAATAAAGCTACGTATCAGTGAAAAGAGATTTTTTTATTTTCATAAGTTTTCATGTACAGAAGGACAGTCTCTAAAAGGTGAGACCCATAGATAGCCAGCAGTGAAACAGAGGATTGATGTCAAAATGGAAAGAAATGATCAAATTCGATTTGCATAACATATTCTACTCATTCTAACCCGTGTTTTGGAACCAATTTAAAAAGCTTGGCTTCAGAAGACTGAAGGTAAATTTGAACGTGGTAGGGGTTGTTCTGGTCTATTCTGGTGGATTAACTCCAGCCGCTCTACCGCTACACCAGATTTGAGCGCTATTCTGTTATAATTTGAAAGGTGTGTTAAGGGGTATGCACTTACTCGAGGTGCTCCAACTTAGACCTCAAAAGCAGCAAAGCATGTGGGGACCTTAGATAGTACTCCAATTCTTAAATTAAATCTGCATGCATTTTAAAGGTGATAGAACTCTTTGTTGTTGGACTCTGCAAGCACCATCGTCACACCTATTTCTGCATAGTAACAACAGTGTTTTATGCCGAATACGCTATTGTGTTCTGATCTGAAGAGTGTGGTAAGGGAAACATATTTACCTGCGGCACTCTAACTTAGTCCTCGAGGGTAACATCTGTGGCTAACCTGAGGTAACTCTCTAAACCTACCTGGGGTTGATTACAGATGGCCTCGGGCAGCAGATGCCATTCACCATGCAGAGGAGCGTGCAGGAGGACTGCACGCTCCTCTGCTGCTTCCATATTTTAAAGCAAAAAAAATATAACTACAGAGAAAAATATTTTCACAAAAGCATTCCGTATTCATGATCGTTGGTGGAACTTCGGACCATAGTCTTACTGCATGAACAGAGTAGAAATAGACATGAAAAGAAGTTTTATAAGAGGCGAAATTGAAGAACGCTTTGAGTCTTGTTCTACAAAGACCATAACAAGGACAAGCGAAGGAAAAGCACTCATATGTTTAAGAGGGATAGGTGGGGTTGCAAAAAAATTTTAAACAACTAACATAATAATTGTTTTTTTAGTGATAGCGAAGTTGGACCCATTGGGAAGTCGAGTGAATTTCAAGAATGCATAAAATAAAACGAATGCTTTGAGCATTCAATGTTAATCTAGAAGAAACTTTGCGTAACACAAGTAACAGCTGTTAATTGGATAGGTACTGCAGAGTGCTTTTGCTGTGACATGTGCGCCAGTGAACTCCCTAACGGGTTTAAAAAAATGCAGCAAGTTATGTGATCTTAGTTTCTAAAACAAGGAAAGCAAGCAGAAAATGGTGTTAAATGAAAAGAAACCGTGATAAACCGTACAATTGACTTTTCTGGTATGAACAGTCCAATACAGATTAGCATCAATGATAACTTAACTGTAAGGTTATCTTACTTTATTTATTTATTTATTCTTTATGTACCTTACAATTATTGTACAAAGGTGGACTTAATGCTATAAGCATTCTCTGCTAGCCAAGCTCAGACTGTCCGAAAAAACGAAGGCAGTTTAAAACAAAAGAATAATAAATAATGGGAATGTAATATATTAATATACATAATATAACATACATAAATACATACTAAGAATAAAAAATCATACATACAAAATATATAAATATTATACAATATAATAAATACGTCCTGATATATAGAAATATATTGCTTTTATTTTAGTTATGTCATTAAGTCTAATTTATTAAAACAACAATAAGTTTCTTCTTGAAGCTTGCTTTGCTCATTGGTTTTCTCAGATCATCGAGAAATGCATTCCCAAATCGAGCGGCCTGAATAGCAAATGAATAAGACAGGAAACCAGAGTAGTGAATATGGGAATAGAGAGAGTCAGCGTCTCAGAAGACCGTAGATACGATTCATGGCTATCGCTGGTAATAAAATTTATATTTGAAGTGTTCAGAAAAAAGATCATCATACAAGGTAGAAAAAAGAGTAGAAAGTATCCTTATTTGTCTTCGTTGATGAATAGGAGGCCATTTTAACTGAAACCGAAAAGAGGAGACATGGTCGAACTTGCGAAGATAAAACATAAAGCGGATACAGTTATTAATTAGTCGATCTAGTTTGTTCAGTAAATTTCCGTGAAACTCACATCACCATAATCAATAATGGGGAAAATAATAGCGTGCCCTAAAATTTTTAAAACTTTACCTTGCTGGGACGAAAGTTTCTAACCCGTTTGAGAGCACAGAGCTTAACGGTGACATATTTACAAGTCTCACGATTGGACCCGCTCAGATTACTAGATAGTAATAACGAAGTCTAATCCACTTATATTTTAGCACAATTTTTTTAACTGACGAAGACTTTATCGCCGTAAAGAAACACCATTAACCGTAAACGATGCTAAAGTCAAAAAATCGATAGATTTTCGGGCATATATAATACTTATAATTAGAGTTCGGGACGTATTGATATTGATGATAACTTCAAAGGACTCCGTGCATTCAATTATACTATGTACCTATTTATGTCTCCGTTAAAGATAAGAGACGTCTGAGGTGGCATTTGTATTACATATTTCAACATTAAAAATAATAAGTTTAAAGTATAGTTAAAAAACGAGTATATAAATAGGTATCATATGTAATTTGCTTTTGAATGTACTTGGATGAAACACTAATTTTTACCTGAGTCACAGCTAATTATAATTTATTGTCACGAAGTGTCAAACAATCATTTCATCATTAAACTATAATATTATCTACTGGACCACTAGTAATTACGGGTGTCCTCTTATAAGCAAAATGCTTAAGTCCCCATCACGCAGCTTTAATGGAGATTAGTGGGACTCCAGTTATTATTAAGAAGCTTTTGTTTAACTTGCAATATTTTTCAGTATGTATGATTAGTCAAATCTTACAAGCTGAATTAAACCCACTTCTTAGTGACCGATTGTACTAAAATTTGGAAAAAATCAATAGGTTTATTGCCAATACAATTATGAATAATCAATTTTGTTGTTAAATCAAAATGGCCGCCGCAACAAACTGGCGTTTTATATATTTTTGTACAACCCACCCTATAGGGATATCAAATGAAAAGGCCTAATATATAGAATACGATACGCCACGACAAATAATTGAAATCCAAGATGTCCGCCATAAAAAATATAAAAGTTCATATATTTTCGTCCAACCCGCTTATTATGAGTATTAAATGAAGGAATGGAAAGGATACAATACACCACAAAAATATATCAAATCCTAGATGGCCGTCATCAAAATTTGGAAGATAATTTTGTACAACCTATCCAATATGGGTGTCAAATGAAGAAGCTAAATAATATTTTGTCCAGGGACAATTAAAAATAAAAAATGAATTACTACTAAAGAATACTTTTTAAAAACAAGCCTTTATTTCAAAGCACTAAAAAGAAAAAAATACACTTTGTAGTAGTCAAACCCATCATTTTGTTGCATTGTACAATTTTGCATCATACTAGCTGTGCCCCGCGGTTTTACTCGGGTTAATTAGAGAACAATATAAATTATGCACTTAGATAAGGAAAATATTTTTTCATTTCAATCAAACAAACTCTTCAGCTTAAGAGTACGATATTAGTATAGATAAAAGTATATGGGTCTGTATGTGGAGTTAGTTACAGAAATCCATTGATGGCAGTGAAATTACGTGATTCCATGTATTGCATGCTCGTTTGTAGTACTAATATAAAAAGACACATATGTAAATAGAAGATGGATCACTAAAATATCGCAACAAAGCAACAAGCAAAGGGTAATTTGTAAAGTTTAGCTATTATTAATTAAGAAGAAGGTCAGCTATTCTGTTACAATTAAAGTCGGCACTAGAACAACGAAGATACGAATCTAATTGTCAATAAAACTGGTCTTACATCAAGTTGCTCTTAATTACACGTACTTATTGTTATTCTTTGAGGAAACGTATCATTGCTTGTTTTGTAATGGACTTTTATAGCTTTGATAACACAAATATTATTTGCCCGTACTGCTTATTTGCAGCTCTAATGTTAAAATAATCGTTAATACTTTATTTTCGATTCTATTAAATCAATAAAATATAAGCGGTGAAGACAATGGTTGTTTCGATTAATTACTTATAAACGCTCAAGTCCTCAACTCTACATCTAAACTCCACCTAAGTTTCGACGTAGTAATAAAGTGGAAATAAGATTATACAAAGGAGAAAATTAAAATAATAAATTAATGATGGATATAATATCCGCGCCCTAAGATAGTTATTTAGAGGCTAGGCTATAACAAACACATCAAATTTAATATTTACAGGCTGTGTCCCACGGTTTCTCCGCGTTTAAAAGTTTAAAAGCAAAACAAGACAATGAAATTAACAAACATTTAATGGGAATTTAATACTTTCAACAACTTTTGAAATACCTACCCGACCTTAGCACGTCAAACCACGCTAATTAACGTTAGAAAAGGTAATTCTGACTTCCAATTGTAACAACGATTGATAGAATGTATGGATGTCAATAATATGATAACTTTCTAAAAAAATGATAATGCCTTCAATTAAATTCAATAAGTTTAGATTTGATGCTATTACAAACACAGATACAGACAAACATGAATTATAAAAACGATAGTATTTTTATTTCTAATTAATCTTCTTTAGTCTTACAAACACGGAGAACATAAAACGAAATTATATATGTAGGATATTTAATCACATCTCGAACAGAACTATGAGTAAGTGCGATAGCAAATTTTACAATAAATAGGTAAATTGACGTTAGTACGTCAATTTACCTATTTATTGTAAAATTAAATTCCTATTATGAATGGATAAAATGTTATATACTTATATGATTGCAGTCGCAAAGCCCAGATATTGCATTAAGTTCGTACAAAAAATATGTAACATTTTTTGTGACACACAATAATGGCATTAATTTTGTTTTTGTCACGCCGTCTTACGCCTTATCATTGAATAAGACATCAAACAAAGCTCGGCCGCCCAGGCACTAAATTACTAAAATAATTACGAAAAAGCTTAAAAACATTGCCTCGAGCATAATTTTGAAACTAATTTATCATCATAACTAATAAGGTTTTCTACAGTAAAATCAACTAATAATATTTTAGTGTATTCTAATTACCTGATTATATGTTCATATATCTGATACTAATTTGCAATGTTTACATATATGTATTCTCTGTCCAGTTTTTTATGTGATCACAGTAAAAAACATGATTTTTAACGGACTGCATTATGGTAATGTTTTTAGAGCGTATATACACGTGTATGTTCTGTGCACGCTCTGAAGCAGAGGTTTTCTAAGTTACACAGTTTCAAAGCAGAGCACTTTCAAAATTTAGGTGGTTTCGTTGGACCTCCTAGACCCCTAGATCTAGATCGATTATGGAAATTTGCGTAACGACTGAGCTTAAACCACGAATTAATAGTTATCGGAAAAGTTGGAATCGATTGGTTAATTGATTAATTAACTATCGAAAGCAGAAACTTACGTGGACCCCCGCCTAAGAGTTGTGGGCCCTCATTTTTTTTATCACGCCGACGTAGATCTTCGTCGAGATTCACGAGACCCCTGGAGAACCACCTAGACCAATTTGGGAATTAAGACTCTAAAACTTGACGGACGTTGAATTCATCCCAATGGCGCCAGGTCATAAGATAAATGAGAGGATATGGCGATTTTTTTATCATCAGAAATATATTTTGCTATTCTACTGTTATGTTATTATTCTGACAGAAGTCTCTAAAACGCGTGAAATTAAATAAATTACTGAAAAATCACGGCTGCTTAAAAATATTGTTTCAAAAGAAACTGAACTGAAATTATATTATGCTTAAAAATATATAAATACTCTATTGCATTGTAAGTTCTACAGGCGGGACAAACAAAATATTCAGACAAAACTATCAAATCTACGTTCATCATATTGCGTGATACTATATAATATATCATTTCTATTTTGATATTTTATGTATACTTTCAGGATTTTTTTTATCTTTTTAACATTTTTTTAACGAGGTTTTATTCTTATTTTCTTTTTTTTATTATTTCATTATGAAAGTATTCGTTGCACATCCTCATATCTGTGACCGATTCAAATATAATTGAAGGTTTTGATGCTTATATGAAGATGACCACAGGAGTGTTGCTGTTGCTGTTGTTTAAGGACTAAAATGAAGATCTATGATCATCTATGATTAGATATAAATCTTATAAATATTAATCATAAATATAAATAAGAGGTATAAATCTTAAGACAAAAAAGATTGTTTGAGTAAAATTGGTTGAGATATTTTCAGTTACACATTATTTTGAGTTTAATAGCCGCAAATAAAACTTATATTTGCTGTAGATAAAAGGAATACTTTATCCTGAGTTCAAAACTCTTAACTGAGCGTGTATCGACACGAATAGGCGCTTTTATATACACTAGATAAAGGATATCCGACTATAAGCGTCAATCATTCTTTTTTGCTAATGCTTGTTAGTGTTCACATAAAATTGTATTGCTATAGATGAGAAACCTGTTCCCAGTAAGTATTGATGTTGGGTATAATCCGGTTGAAGGAAGCTTATTTCATGGGTCCATCCAGCCAAGGCCATTATAAGAAGATTTAAGATATGTTATTTGCGAACTCATCTGTTTGTTAGAAATAACTTACACTAAAGGGACTGTACATACATGTTATATGATAATGATCAGTTATGAATAAAACTGTCACTTTTAATAAAAAAAATATTTAATAACTCGTGCACATCAAATAAATATTGAATAAGAAACCGTTTATTGGAAAAACATTCAAAATATATTCTGGATCTCGTTGATTAAGCGCTACCTACCAGATCTAACTGTAGTCAAGAATTATCCAAATGACCTTAAAAGTACAAGTTAGTTTAATAATATTGTCCACTCGTCTTAAAAATATTGCACTTGTTAATTATATTATAATATTATAATAATGTAAAGTTAATTTAATTTCTATATTTAAATAAATGGTAATAAATAAAATATATATGTATATAGCAGCACGAGCTGCTTAGCTCGCGCCGACTATATTATAATTCTTCCATCAATGACCCCGTCATTGCCAATATATACAGCGTCTTTTTTTTAAGAAATTTTTGGTTGAAATTTTTTATATTCAACCAAAGTTTTAATAACAAAAATGTTTAAAACTATGGTATTTTTAAACAGAATTCCAACCCTATTCAGTGAAGAGGTTGGAAACTGTAGTGATTTCTGTCATGTAAATCTTAAAAATGAAAAAGCGGCGGTACGAAGCACCGTACTCACCGCCTAAACTTTGTTCATGGGAGTTTGAAGAGGATGTTTTACACATCACAGGAGGATCTACATATTCTCCTCCAACGGGCGGCTGCCGATCGGTAACATTAGTTGTAATTTCTCTGTTCCGGTTCCATCTGCCAGTCAGATCCTTTAAGCCCCCGTTGACAGAATCTCAACCCCCAATATGCGGTCTTTTTCATTTCTTTTTTGCCGATAGTTCGACCCAGTTATTTGGATCGCAGTTACGGTGAAAGTGAATCAATTCCGCGATATTATTAGCCTAAAATCATATATACCCATTCGTGGTGGTATGGTTCATAAATTAATAAGCTTAGTTCTTTTGTTGGATTGTATTTGTTTTATGTCTAGTCAGTGGCCGCCGCCAAAATTCGCCCATAATTTATGGCTATTTTGGCCTGATTTATGGTTATTTCCGTCATTCTTGATAAAGGTTCCGGCGGTAAAATAACGATTTTCTAACGGATATTGTCTTTGGGGACTTCAAGGAGGGAGGAGGGACTTCAAGGACTTCAAGACGTTAACTTCAAAAAACCACAAAATAAGAAACAAGTAGTACAAGCCTTTAAATTATTAATTAAAATCAATCAGAACGAGAGATTAGGTGACCCAGAAACGCTCTCTTCTCTTGAATAGTATAGCAAAAGCAATTCATGTTTTATTGATGTGTATTTTAACTGTTACAAATGTCAAAGCAGAACTGATCTTTACCGCCATTTGCATCAAATCAAAAATTATAGCATCTTCCGATATTGTAATTACTTTAGCGCCACCTTCTATACATAAGTATAATAACTTGATGTATATACATACCTACTAGCTGTGCGTCAGGGTTTCTAAAAACTAACAAACAAACATAGTGTGGTGTTATATACTCGTAGCCTATAGCCTTCCTCAATAAATAGACTATTTAACACACAAAGAATTTTCAATTCGAACCAATAGTTCCTGACATTAGGCCGTTCAACCAAACAAACTCTACTGCTTTACAATATTAGTATAGATATGAAGTTTAATACTCCTTACATATTCCTTGAAATCGAATGTTGTCAGGGGCAATTTTGTTCAAGCCCGTAATAGAGTAGTTACTTATTTGCGAAGATGTATCAATAATGTTTATTAAAACACATTCGCAAATAATGTATTATTTTAGAACTAATTTGAATACCATAAAAAGATTATACAGCGTAAACCTTAAAAGCTAGACATATGCTATCGCGTACTTATTTTTAGAACTTTTGAAGTGTTTCACCGTTTCCACCGTTCAAAGTTTTCATCGTTTACACAGCGTACGCACGAAAAGGTTACCAAATAAATATTGTCCAGTTTTAGCAACAGTTTTCGTTGCTGCTCCACTCTTATTAGTCATAGCGTGATTTTATATAGCCTATAGCCTCCGTCGATATATTTAATTCAAATTCAATTCGAACCAGTAGTTCCTGAGATTAGCCCGTTTAACCAAACGATCTCTATTGCTTTAAAATATTAGTATAGATAAGCATACATAGGTATTTTTTTAAAGTTTATCTTTGAAGTTCTACCTTAATACTGCAACGTTTAAAGGTAGTGGTAAGAGAGAGCAAAATACACGAAAAGTTTTCCTTTCTTCCACATCCTTTAGGGAATAGGCATTGTATCAACTTCAATCCTATATGAAGTTGATAACTTATTCCGGTGGACGCTTGGGTGGCGGTACCTTTGCATCAGGTGCATTATTATTTACGGAACCCTAAAATACAGGCCGATTTTATCATTAGTTAAATAAATTCGTATTCGCGCGTCATCGTTACTGATGAACTCATCTCAAACGTGCTTATTTTTATCTCCGTTCAATTCAAAAGAATGATTGCTTAACTATTTAAAAGATGTTTTAAAAACTTTATATGCCAACAGTGTCTTAAACAAACATGCATAATTATGTCAGTCACATACGAATGTACTTTAAAACTGTTTTAACTAAGGTTTCGTATTGATTTTGTAGTATAAAAAATCCAGACACCGATACTTATTTAAACTACGTATCCTTGAACACGTAACCAAAAATTATTATTAGACTATCATAAAGAAAACCAAGATTATGTAGCATCATATTAAATATATATAAGTAAAAAGTTAATAATTAACTCCACCTTTACCAAACAATTTTTGAAAAAGTTCCTTTTAACGTTAAATTGTAAGAAAAAAAGTAAAAAACTCTTAGTGATCGCAAAAGAGTTTTGTGAAATAAGTATGTCCTTCCACAACTTTCCATACCACCGAATAGAACATAGGTCAATTCAACAGATCCGAGTGTCTACGATTGAGTAGGTGGTAATTAAACCTTCACGAAATACACGGTACTTAATTGTAGTTATATAAATAAGGTTATAAATTTTATTTATATCATAAGTATACATTACTATAGGGTTTTTTTTTTCGAAATATAGTATGTTTAATTGTTTAAGCTTTCAAGTGTACCTTCTACACAATTATTATATTATTATGTATTATTAACAATAATTACCAAATATATATTTAAGTGTAATATTCAAATGATTAACTTAACAAGTTTTTACTCTAAGAATTATTATTTCTATCCGTCAATGACCCCAGAGGTAGTTAATGAAGACACTGCTGTCTCCTGGATTTAGTACCTTTTTAAACATTATGTATTATAAAAATTTGGCAATTGAGTATTTATAATACTATATCCAATACTAATAGTACTAATGATATTATTTATTTATGCAAGCTTCGTAATTTTAAGTTTTATCATGGATCCGCATATAAAGCATAACCATGTATATGTATTTAAGTATTTTTACTGAACATAATATCGTAAGTGCTATTTTAGTGCATATATTGTTTGGTAGAAACATTTTAAAATATGGAATGAGATGAAAAAAAGAAATTTATAATTTCAATGAAGTTTATTCACTATTTGAATCATTATAATTATCATTACTCAACAAAAAATAAAAACGTACAAAAAATATGGCAGTGAGCATTAGAGTAACGAGCAACAAGAGCGAATGCAAGGCGAGTAACCCCTCGCATTCATATGGCAACCATATTTTCCCTAATGTTTAAGGAATTTTTCATGAGTAATCCATTAATGGGCTCGGTCATATAATAGAGTACTCATTAAAGAGATGGTAGTTAGTCGTTGGTGTTTATCTCCTGGCGGCAACCTTGGGGATGGAGTCTCCTTCTGGTTGGTAGCCGTTCTCGTCAGCGACGTAGTTGATGGTCTGGACTTTGCCCTCAGGGTCGGTGTAGGAGAAAGTTCCGCGCACTACAACGACGCTGTGGGGTTTGTTCTCCTCATCGACAACTTGCCTCAGTTCTCCGGTTTCAGAGCGCCCGATTCCATTGCCGGTTTCGTATCTGTAAGTGAAATTAATAATCAATCGCATGGATAAGACAATATCGTTATTGTTTTAGAATTTCTAACTTAGTTAATGTTACTGCTACTGTCAATTATTGTTATTTTGCGCAATTATAATACTGTACTCAAATAGCCTGCTCGAATTATAAGCTAAATCATAATATCATGGACATAGACATGAGTTCACCGTTATATTCTTAAATTTACACCCTGCAGATGTCTGATTAGACTGGCCTAACCCTAACCCTTTCATAGGAAATAAAGCACAATAATGTATAGATGAAAATTGTAAGGGCAACATAGTAAATATATTAAACATTAAAAATGGCACAATAAATAAAAATCATTAAAGTTGTTAACATACTCGAATACGTAGGCGCCCTCGGGCTCTTGTTTGAAGTCAGAGCGGACAATCGGGATTGGCTCTTCGGGCAGGGATGCGGCGGCGGCGACGGCCACAAGGGCGAGGGCGACAATGATCTATAAGAACAAAATCCATTAGTAAATCTAATTATTATTATTCGAATATTTTTCAAAATATCCTCAGAGACGTACCATTTTCATTTTGATTGGTTTGGTTTGGATGCGTTGCTACCTGATGAGCGACTGATGCCTAAACGCTCGAAACAAATTCTTTTATACATTTCTCCCGGCTCGGCGATCTAACGTAATGTCAAACGGCAACAAACATACGATGTCGATATTCTGGCTCCTCGGATTCGGTCACCTATGATCACAAACGATTATGCATGTGTTTGTAGTGATCCGCTTGACATGTAGAGAATGTGTGCGTGTCAGTATATGCGCTTACGCAGTATATTTGAAGGTTTTATTGACGACTGTTTACTTAACAATAATATGACACAAATTTTATTTGTTTTAAGAAGTCAAGCACAAAATTAGGCCAAGGTACGTAGTTGATTTATGATTTAATCAGGATAAGTAACAATATTATTTAAATACTCAACGTTTTTTATTCAATGTAGCTATGTAGTAGAAATTTTATAACTTATTGTTATATTTAAGTTTGTGTATTAATTATTAAAAGCGTTTATTTACTCGATATCTCCATATATTTTTTTAAATGTAACAATGTATGTCAATAATAAAGAAAGTAAAACATTACAAACTCCTTTATAGAACTTACATACTAAAAGTAGGGTGCATAGTTGTATTTTGAAATATTTAGTACGTAATGTCTAGTTTATTTTTATACCGAAAAAATAAGTAAATTTGAGTTTTAATGGAGGTCCGAATGTTGAACGCCCGTGTCTTTGCGTATGTCAATAACTAGAAAGAACGAACCCCATCTTATCTTCAAAAAATATCATGCAAATTTAAAAGTTATTGTAACTTAAGTAAATATGTAAATAACAATATTTCAGGATCAATTTGGCAAGCGTGACACAAAATCATAGTTAGGTGTCATTGCTCCTCATACGCTTGTTCCTCCCGCTTCGCTCGCTCCTGACTTTTGTATTGCCCCTAGAGGGTCTTAAAGCTTCACCAAGTTTTGAGGGCGTGACATGAGGGGAGGACTTTACCGGGATAGAAAACTATAAACTGGAGGGCAGGGATAATTCTGGTCACCATATTTTTATATCTTTACTCTAGATTGGCTCATTTTTACATGAAGAATGTATTTACAGCAAGAAAACCTCACGTAAACAATAACAAGTAACAAGCCTCAATATAATGATAGCCTTAAATCTGCAAATTTTCGTAATGATTAAACTTTATTGTAAGTTATTTTTTTATCTTTTTTACGTTTTTATCGAATATGTTAATACATATTCGATAAAAACGTAAAATAACTTACAATAAAGTTTAATCATAATTATTTTCATAATCATTTTCTTTTAGTCAAATGACTAAAAGAAAAAATCCTGAGGTTTCGTTATTCGAAAGAATAGTACCTACCTACTTAGGTATTGGGTGTTCTACCGAATACACGTGTCTAAAAAACCGAAAACCGACTATTTTCGTAATGTTGTTGCCAGCCTAATTATTTTAAATATACAATTAGTACTTTTATATGGTAAATACAAATACGAGCATTTCTAAATCTTAAATTACCTATCCAAGTGTAAAAATAGGTATAAACTTAGCTTTCTTGCATCATACATTCCTCCCACGTCTAAGATTACCTATATTCATATATGCTGGATATACTTAATTTTATTTGATTAATTAATCCAACAAGAAGCCATAACATTAAAATATTTCCAATTCTCTACTAACATGGACACTATCTACATAATCATACAAGCAAATAATTTGAAATTCATATAAGGTATTTATTTAAATTTATATGAATATAATTTGCTTTTTCCCTTAAATCTTACAACCATTTATAATGCTAATTTATTGTATTGATGTATAATATTCTAGACAAATTAGCATTGTCGCTATTTCACATAGACAAGTATGTTTGTTTTTATTATATTTTACTTACTACGTCAACCCAGAATTGTCCTACTGCTGGGCACGGGTCTTCTCTCCGATTGAGAGAGTTTCAGGCCATAGTCTACCGCGCTGGCCAAGTGCGAATTGGTAGACTTCACACACCTTTGAGAACTTTTTAA